>CABFOV010002161.1:30645-56157 GCA_902141375.1 Timema poppense
GGGGGAGACCGCTTCGCATCGCCAGTGGAGAGTCTCGAACACCAGTCGAATGTAGTGCATGTTGTGGAGTGTGTCTCGTGATTTGAAGTCCATTCCAAGCGAGTCAACAGGGACAGCATAGGTGAGTGTTACAATAATCCCATGTTTGTTGTAGCAAGGTTATAAATTATAATCGTCTAACATGTGCAAACTACCCACAATTGCTGAGACATGAATTGCCAGGACTTCTGGAGGATATTCCTTTGTCAACATGGCAGATAATGTACTCTCAGCATGATGGAGCTCCGCCACATCATGGTCATGTAGTGACTCAATACCTAAACTAAACTTTCCCTGTAAGGTGGATTGGCCACGCTCTCCTGATTTAAATCCCTTGGATTATTGTTTATGGGGATGGTTGAAAATGGAAGTTTACTAAACAAAGCCAAATACACGAGAAGAAGTGATTGCTCGCATTTTGGATGCTGTTACTCGTATGAGAGAATGACATGCTACACTCAGAGAAACTACATAGAATCTTAAGACATGAGTTGTAAAGTTTATTGACGTTCACGGTGGAATTTTTGAGCATTTGTTGCGAGAGCATAGCATGCAACACAAGTAACATTCCTGTTCAATTCAAACAGCTGTATATCCGAAACTATCGATAAAAATAAACATGTTCACATAAACTTGTTTATTCACAACGGCCAATACTCTCATCTCCCAAAATAGTAACCTCTCCTCTTGACTTACCCTGTATATAACTTGACATTTAAATGTGTGGTTATGTGTGAGAAACAGTGTTTAGTATAGACAATTTGACCATAAATGAAATATTCTCATTTGTTATTAAGTGAAATTTGAAGTGTTTGTTTATACTTATTAAAAAAAGGTTTTGTAGAAAGCTTATGAATTTTCTAATGCACTGTTAATAACTATGACTATTATAAATTAATTAAACCACAATATGGGTTAAAATGTGCTAACATATAGCTTCAATATCTCATAGGAGATCAAATATTAAAAACCAATTACAGTAAAAAGAAATAAAAATAGAGGTGCAAAAAATAAAAAAAAACGATCAAATCAAAAATCAAACACACACAAATCTAACATTGTTGAACAAGTTAAAACATATTTTAAAAACAACTTACCTGCGACTTGTTAGAATAATGTAGTATTTAAGGTGTAGAACATTTTGATCATGTTTAGTACAGCCTTTATCACCTCCATCTTCAAGTGAGTCTACATCATGAGACACAATGAGTGTAACATCAAAGTCATCTGTGTGTTTCATGTCATTGATATCATGATATGTCATGTGCGGAGTACTATCCAGTTGAACCAGAACATACTCATTGTCTTTAGCCGTATCATTATCATGACTCACTGGTGCCATTCGAAATACTTCCATTTGATAAACTTTCTCATGACTGAGCAAATAATTGAATAACTGGCGGGACTGCGTTGTCAGGTTACCAATACTAACAGTGTCAGCATAAACAAGGTTCCTTGCAAAATTAGGAGCCTTAGAGTAGTATTTAAGGAAATCATCAAGAAATCGAGAAAGATGATAACCTTGTTTGAGAAAGGCTTGTCTGCCAGATACATAGGCATGAATGCTGCGAAGATGGTAGTCATATGTAAAGGAATGTAGGTGCATTAAAATCTTCATCTTGTCACATTCATCAAGAAAACTTAAAGTGAACTGAAAAAGAAAGAAAAGATTACTTTGAAACTGAAGTTATTTGCTATTTTGACAAACTAAACTCTTTCTACAATCTGTAATGCTTACATAAAAGTTATGTATTTCATTAAATATAGCTGGTAGAATGTTGACATTTTCTGTAATGAAACACTTTTTATTCAGTAACTTGTACAATAACAATTTTAATATAAATATAACCGGTATTTATAAATATAAGCATTTGGGGTTGGTAAATTTGTTTAAAAATAGTTAATTTATGGAACTTTTGTTGGTATTTTAAAATTATTATAGAACATCTATAGGTATATAAAATTCAGTGAAGTCTAATATCTTCAAAAATGTAATGTTTCATTAGCTCAATAACTCATAGATTCTAGTTGTGGAATCTTGAAATAAGAAAAACAAATCTGCTCTATAAGTGAAGATTAAATCTAAACACAACACTAATATAGAACATACACTGTTAATGCATTATAATATAAATAATATTACCTTTTCAATAACCTAAGAAAATATAGTACTTCTTGAAGCACTCTGGAACATGTAGCACCACAAGACATGGTTCCAACATTGATTTGATTATTTTTTTGTCGGTAAAACACACTTTGCATCTTCTGTGGCTGGAATGTGTCTTGGGAAGTGCCCTTAGGCTTTCAATTGCTATTACAGGGGAGAGTCATCCTGAAAGGGTAGGTCTCGTCACCGATTTCACTAATTACTCTGCTATATTCACTCTGTATTCAAAAAAAGGTCTACTTTGTTCCTAATTGACAATTTTTCTGCAGAACTATTCTGTGCACTACTTGAGATTTGAAACAAAAAGATCCATCAAGAAAATAATGTCTTCTTGTTAACTTTAGTAAATTTCCTCATAATTGGCCAGAACTTGGCCTTTATAATCCATGCAATCCATTCCTTTCTTATATTCTGTCACACAGTGTGGCATTACTACAGATTCTTGTAGTGTTTGATAATGTTTTGATTTAATTTTTCAGGCTTATTTTCTTCTGTGTTGATAATTTCATTTAAGAATAATGGATGGCTGGATATTGTCTCCCAACGGCTTGAAGTTGATTTAATTTTTTTTAAATTGATTGATATGTTTTTTTTATATTATTGTTCCTATGATATTTGGCTTCCTTTTTTTCAATTCCATTAAGAGGTTTGATAAAGTATGACAATCTTCTAGGTAGTGTACACCCATAGTAAAAAATATAGTTTCCCAGATCCAATATAACACTAGAAACAGCAGAAAAGTTTATTTCCTATGAAAATATCTTGAACATCTCATTCTTAAAATGGTGAAAAGCAGACTCACACAGATTTCGTTTTTTGATGCCAAAGTGAGGACCTTAGTATTGTTTGAACTGTGCACATTCAGGTCATCCCCTGATTTCATAAAGTTTTCATCTGTTGACCCATCCTTGAATGTGTTATTGAGGTAATCTATTACATACCTTACTTTTGATATTAAATGATCAGTTCCCATTTTCATTTTTGGAAAAGTGTGTGTGTATATATATATATATATTTATACATTTTTGGAAAAGTGTATATATATATTATACTACTATAAAGCCACATGGCTGACTGACTCACTCACTGATATTAATGTTTACCCACTTCCAGATGAGCTAGAAACTTGAAATTTGGCAAACTTATAGCTCCTAGCCAGTAACTGACAGGAAAATTCTAAAAAAGTTAAAAATTTTAATTTCTAACCCCCGAAAACAATTCAAAACGGCAAAGAAATTTTAAAGTCGGTGCGGACATTTCTTTGGAGGTCTCTTGTGGCTAAACGGTAAGACCTATAAAAAAAAATGGCTCTGGAATTACATAAGTTTACATCCACTTGCAAAGAAAACTCACTGAGGGTTTGGGTATGGAGCACCCAACAAGCAAAGCGAAAATATATACATATAAAAAAAAGCTTAAATCAAATTAATGTTATTGTTTTCCCATAAATAAGGGTTTCAAGTTCAAATTATTATGCATTTACACATAGATTTTATAATCACTGTAGCACACACTTAGGTATATTAAATTGAACATGTACTCTATGTCTGCAAGAGAACTTAACTAGTCAAGTCACTTCAAGTTGACCAATGTAACTTATATAAAATTCCTGCTACAGAATTACATAAATCTTTTTTTGATTAATTAAACTTAAATTCACACCTTTTCACTTGAGTCATCATGAAGTTTTATTTTTATCTGTACTTTGCTTGGAACAAAATTAATCATATAGGAGCTTAGCTTGCACATCACAAAGAGTAAGTAGGATTTTTCCCCAGACTGCATAAAATTATTTAATAAATCATTTAAACTTCAGTACATGAAAACCCTTTGGGATCATTTGGTTCACTATGCCATTCCAAGCAATCTTTCCCAATATTACAAAGCACTTGAGTGTTTCAAGTTTCAGCACACCATGTTAATATACTTGTAATGACAATTTCAGCAGCATCGCCATTTTAAACTGTATCTAAATTCTATTTATCACTCTTTTTCATATTCAAAATAAAATCACTTTGATTTACATCAATCAATCATTTTGACAAAAATTATCAACTATTTGCTTCCGATTTAAAATCTCTTTTGCAATGTTATTACTGACCGGTTTGTATAAACAGCTGTTTCATTGGTATTTAAATCCTTTCTATTCTATGTAAATATATTGTGATTAAGTGAAATGTACATATAGTAACAAAACACACTCAACTTATAATTGATACCACCATTTAGACATAACATCTTAAACAAAGTTTATGGTTTAATTAATATTAAAACAAGCAATGTTACCTAAACTCTTTGGCAGTTTGCTACTCTCAGGTGTTCAAAACATTGTTAGGACACAAGGGGTAAATTCATAATTAGCTATTTGTACTATACCGTAGCATTGAGTAATTTAAAAAATCCAAAAAGCATCTAAGCTTTTGCCCTTTTTTCTGTTTACATCTTGTTACTATTTATTTGAGACATTCACATATTTACACTAACGCAATGGAGACAAGGAAGACAGATTTTAGAGAAAATGTACCCACAAATAAATAGTGAAAGACAGGGGAAACCATTTAGGAAAAACACCATCAGTGAACGAACAGGATTCTAAAATTCATCTTCCCATCAAAAACACCATTAGTGACTGAACAGGATTCGATAACTCATCTTCCCGTCAAAGGCAATCCAATCTATTGTGAGAGAGATACCTTAGACCAGGGGTCCCCAAACTTATTGAGCGGAGGGGCATATTATAAGATATTTAAAGTGCTAGGTGGGCCGGATCAAAAAATAGACACACATTACTAACCTTTATAACCACAATTAGGCCTAGACATGACTAGATGTAAGCTGGGCAGCCAAAAGAGTTTCCTACTCCCCTCCCCAGAGATAAAACGTTCCTAAGCCCCTCTGCTCGACATACACTTTATGAAACATGGTCCGCGAGTATTTGAGAGCTGAAAAACACCGTACGACTGTTTTGACTACTCCTGTCTAATAATGCTGTGGTCGCTTCTGTGAGTGAAAGTAAATAGCTCCGGTTACCACCCTGAATAGGTGGGAGACACGTGGTCCCCCTGTGTTGGTCCAACCAGTGAGTGACTGGTAGGGGACGGGGGGAGTTAATTTTCGCAACCCTGGGTATCCAGCCTGAACTGGATCATCTCACCCTTCTGGGTGGGGGGTTGGAGCTTTTCATGTACCGACCTAAAAAATGCCCTGGGCCTCGATGCTCAGGGGTGGATGGCACGGCATGTTTACTATTGCATGAGGTCCGACATGTCCAATAATGCCGCCAGCCACATATGATGATATGCATTATACAGGAGCACAATCATTTTGGTATTCGTCAATAAATTATTTACTTCTTTATATATTTATTTTATTTTTGTCAAAGCGTCCACGGTCTAGATATATCTATCACGCGGGCCTTGGTTTCAGGACTCCTCCCTTAGTCCATGCAACCATTTTGACACTAAAAAACCCCTTTAAATTGTTATAAATTAATTGGTTAAATGATCAAAATTATAAATTAACTATATATTAAATTTGTAAATGAGTTATGAAACTAATAAAATAACTTGGTATGTAAAATCCAATAAAACAGACACATTAAACTATGGCAGGGCAGATGCTGATTATTATTATTATTATTATTATTATTATTATTATTAGCACCGAGTCTTACTACCCGTTCGGGTTATACGCACTTACGCTAATGTGTAATGGTAGGGTGATTGTGAGATGAAAAATGGAGAACCTACAGTTTAACGTGGAATCCGAACCACGGTGGAGGCCGGGCATTCCCTACATTAACAAGATGTCTTGTCAGAAGTGAAGGAAGGGTTTGGTAATCAGATAAATCTTTGCCACGACCGAGGATTGAACCCTGGCCGCCAGCACAGAAATCTGACACCTTACCCCTAGACCGCCAGGTCACCAATGCTGATTATTAATCCGATCATTAGCCAATTATGGCACAGTCAGTAAAGCCGATGATTGGCATTTTGAACCCGACTATTTACGCTGATCTTTTGAACTGTGTAGGCAAGCAGGTAGTGATAACCCATCAGTTTTAAGCTGGGTAGCACACAGCATGTTTCTTTGTACTAGTGTTTGGCGGCAGGGAAGCGAATGTCTTGCCCTTGTCGGGTAGAAAGAAGAAGGTGGAGTGCGGGTTGTTTCCTGGTCATGTTTGAAAGAACAGCATGTGGTGACTCATACTTGGCGGCTTGCAAGTGAGTTAGATGGATAGAGATATTGTCAGAGGATAGATTTCAAGCTCAACACTTTGTAAACGACAGAGAAAGTGTGAAAGAATGAGGGCCTAGTTTATGAATACTGGATTGAACAGATAATTTTTCACCTTAATTACTTATCTTATAAATTTTATAGATATTAACTAATTACTATAGTTAATGGCTTTAAAATTTTTATTTTGTGATTTAACACTATTGCTGGATTAGAAAATATTTAATATATAAAAATAATAATCATTGTTAGGTACTCTTTATGGGAAAGATGAAAAATAAAAATAATATTAGCTTATGAATAACTTTGTGCTAATTTTGAAGTAATTATCATAAATTATTAATAATTGATGCTGAGCATTAATTTAGATTTATATCAAAGAGGTCTAAGGAATAACCTACTTTGTACTTGTCTCTTACCATTTTTTAAAATAGTTGCCACAACATATTTAGTTTTTTTTTATGATTAATTTATGTTTATTAATATTTTTGACAAGAGTTTAGTAAATAAATAATTGTGTGTATTAAAAAATGTATGCTTGTTGTTTTGTATATTAGCTTTGTGTGATATTGCAAATAAAATAAACCAAATGATTGGTATAGGTAATTGGCATGATCAGCATCAGCCCACCTATAAATTAAACACATGTGATGGCTTAAGATTTCAATTTAGAAAAAATAAATGAGCTGATACAGCTTACAAAAAGCACAGCCAACACATAATACAAATATAGCACAGATGAAACTCTTTATTTTGGCACCCTTGTGATTTAAAAGTACCGGAACACAGAATTTGACTCCTAGGAAACCTTTATATTACCTTTATGCATAGGCCCCAGGCTTGTCATATTACTCAACATACTTATTGCTATGTCATACAACTTACAAGGTAGAATAAAGCTTAAGACAGGAAATAATACACCGAATTTCACAGCTCTTGGTATCTTGAAGACAAAATTAAGGGATAAATACAGCCATAATACAAGCCAAGACAAGAATGTATAGCCAAAACACTCGGCTGCAGATGTAAACAACTTTGGCGCCTTTGTATGTTAATAGCACTATTCTGGTGGCCACCTCTCAAACTAATGGAGTCAGATTCAAAACGTGCTAGACCAGAGAATGCCAAACTTAAAAGAGTTTCAACTGTATAACCAAAATGATTGAAATTGAACCTATGTAACGCTTGTTTAGACTGTATTTTTAAATATAATTAATTTCATGCTAGAAAATAAAATGCCTACATATTCATATAATTTTGTTTAACTTAAAGTTAAATAAGACTATAATATTACCTGAGAAATTAAAGAAGTTGAGGTTTTAGATTGTAATCTCGAACACTCAAGAGCATGCAATCTAGCATGGAAAAATGGTTCAAACAAAAATATTTCGAAGAGCAGAATTCCTCCTAACAATGATTTTTGGAGATAGCAAACATTTTCCTCTTTAAGAGATGCTTTTGTGCTATTATCTCGATGCTTTGTAGGAACTCCTTTATACCTAAAAAATAGTTAAAAATAGATTAAGTGAAATTTATGGAACAATGTATCTATTAAAATATATTTTCATTGATAAATCATTATTATTTTTACACAATAATTCAAATAATAGCTATAAGCAACAAAGTATTTTTATACATAAACACTTTGGTTACTGCCAATCTTTTGCATAATTTAAAGTGATTCAATGATTTCAAACTTAACCAAATCATTACAAATCAAGAGTTTTAATAGGTCAAACTTGCCAAGTTATGCTTTTCATGTACCTTTGTTAATGTAGAGTAATTAATGCATGGGGCTTAAATTTAGGAAAACCAGATATGCATTTGAGGTGTACACAATGAAATATTTAAAATATGTTCAAGAAACATAATTTTTAATGTATAAGCACTTTAAAAGTGGTAAAATTAAATAACTCTTAATTATATATAAATACTGTTCTTTTATAACCTAATTATTTGATTTTATCTCATTTTCTAGTACACAATTTTGTTATTTAGAATTAATTTGTGTTTTTTAAACCTAACTCTAATTGTTAGTTTTATTAATGTGTCTGAAATGATTATTGCAAATATAAGTCTATTTCATGAAATTTCTTGTTTTAAATGAACTGGTTGTAGAGACAACTCCAACTAGCAGAACATAATATACCCGGCCAGGACAGAGGGTCAGATAATTCAAACTTACGACACACTCAGGCAAAGTGGACACCGGCTTTCTTATCTATTAGGTGTTTGTGGAATGGGCTAAGACATTGCTACTTGCTATCTTTTCCAAGATGAACTCCCTAACCCACTCCAACCTGTGTTAAATTTGCTGCCAAAAGGTTAAATACTAAAAAAATCCTAGTAATTATCATTGTTGTATGACTAAGTTAAGCTAAGTTTATTTTTGTGCCCCAAGTATATGGGCTATCCACATATTTATACTAATGGAATAGGGATCAGAAAGGCAAAAGAAATACATGCTTGGAATGTGTATGGAGGGAGAGTTGGAAACCATTTAGGAAAAAGCAGCCTAAGAACACCGACCAGGACTTGTACCTTATTTTCTGGTCATTGGGAGTCTAGTTTATTGAGAGAGTGACACATTCTTTGGTTAGACTAGATTAGATAAGTAAGGGTTGATTACATTTTGCTATTAAATGGGTTTGTTGTGCCTGAAGAACTTATTAAGTAAAAAAAGTAGTTTGACAGCCGTGAATTAAGTAGGTTTTCCCCCACTTATAAGTAATATCTATATATAACTAGTTTTAGCATAATAATTTCAAAAATATTATTCATCAACAATATAATAACCGAAATTGATTATAATTCGTAAATATAAGTTTTAATGTAACCATTAATTTAGGATAAGTTAATTTAAATCTGTATTATGTTTCACCCAAGATATTTTAAATTGATTTTTTTAACAATATTTTGGCCTAAATTTTATACATTTTTCATATTTTGTACTAAGATTGAACATGTTGCTATATAGTGTGATACTTTAATAGTAGACTGCCAATTTTGATGAAAGTAGATAGGTATCTGTTTTGCTACATTTCTTCATCAAACATGTTAATCAACTGTCTTTTTAAAATTTTGGCACTTCCGGTTAGAAAAATGTCTAATGCATATACAAAATACATGCCAAAGCAAATATAGTTTATTTAGATATGAATAAATATCCATCAATCCATCTTGTGTATGCATAGCAAACTTGTTTATGGTTCCATAGTTGCAAGTGAAGGTCAACCCCTTATGTATATAGTATTTGATTCCAAGGTGAAAACATGTCCAACTAAAAAATGTGTTTTGTGTGTAAGTGTGTGTGTGTTTTAAACGTCATGTTATAGCATTAACAAACTTCTAATGTGCACTTTGCATTAGGTTACGGGTCTGGTAAATTGTGCTCTAGTTATTTGTGAGTTCATGAAACGGGTTTGCATACAATTCAAACTTTTTGGCGTCTGTGATAACGGTTAGTGAACAGTGTACTTTTTTCCTCTAGTTCTTTCATCATGAAGTTTAGCTCAAATATTAAAATTGAGTTCTTCTAGCAACCTAGCTATGAAAGAAAAATTTGTTGATAGAGAAAATTATTCTCATTGGAAATTCGCGATGCTTGCCCTATTGAAACTAAATGTTTTATGAGAAGTAATTGAGCCTGAAAGAACAATAGTTCAAGACAAGAAGAAAGAGGATAAGGTTATTTTAAATATAATTTTGTCAGTTGACCCTGTAAATTATTCCCATTTGAAGGCTGCAAATAATGCGGCAAAAGCGTGGACTGCCCTTGAAAGAATATTTGTTTGAAGACTCTGGATTAAAACATAGAGTTGGTTTGCTAAGGACCCTTGTCACAACACAACTGGCCAAATGCAAGTCGATTTACACATAATGTGACCAGATTATTTCAACCACCTATAAATTTAATTAAATGAGATATGGAGTAAAAGATGAATGGGTTGGGATTTTATTGCTTGCAGGTCTTCCTGATGATTACCATCCAATGATAATAGGCCTTGAGAGTTTGAGGGTCAAATCAGTGCTGATTCAGTTAAATTAAAACTTTTATAGGACATAAAAGTGAGAGGTAGTTATGAAACCTCTGATAATGAATTAGCACTTTATGCATCTACATCTAACTATGAGAATACCGATCCCTTAAAATGCTTTATTTGTAATAGGACAAATAATATTGCTAAGTTTTGTTGTTTAAAGAAGAAAAATATGAAAAATGACAATTCCAAAATTGGGAGGAAGGAAAAAGACCCAGAGTTAAAATGGCCTTGCTGGTGTATTTTTATACCAAAAATGATGCAGTGAATAGTGAAATTCCTGATCGATCCCATCTTATAATTTTCGAGTATGAAGCCATTGCTCATGTCCCAAAAGTTCTTCTAAAGAAATGGGACCCTAACTCTCGAAAATTAACTTTTGTGTCCTACTGTGAAAATCCCAAAGGCTCTTTATTGATAAACCCCAAGAATGATAAAATCACTATTAGAAGGGATGTAATTTTCTTAGAAACATCATCTATAGAAAAACAGGAAGAAGTAACTCTTAAGGATCAAGACAAAGTCAGTTCACTTTCACCTGTTCTAGTAACTGAAGAAAATTCTGACCAAGAACATTTTGATAGTCAAGATCAATAAGATATTGACACAAGAGTCGATATCTGAAGAAACACCATCGACTCCAGTACTTGTAAAATGCACCTAGAGATGTAGTACACGCCCACCAAAACCAAAGAAATGGCAAGACTAGGTCACCTACTTGGATGAGAAGGGAAAATCATTGGCTATCTCTGATATTGAAGCTAAGCCATTGACACCTGCTGAGGCACTTTAAAGTACAGAGCATGAAAAATTGAAAGAAGCCACAAAGAAAGAAGGAAATTCACCCATCAAGAATAAGGAAACCTCACAGTCAAAAAAATTCAAAGCTCGACTTGTAGTAAAAGGCTGTGCTCAGACGGCAGGTATAGATTAATTATCAGGAAACCAACTCCTCCTCTGTCATAAAATCTTCATCCTTAATATACTTCTTCTCCCTAGCCATGAAAGGAGATTTAAAAATATACCACATGGATGTTTCAATGGCATATTTGTATGGCAACCTAGAAGAGAAAAATTATGTGAAGCCCCCTCCAGAAATGACTGATGAACAACAGGGAAAATTGTGGCGTTTGTAGAAAAATATATGGTTTAAAACAGTCAGGAAGATGCTGGAATATGAAGTTTCATAAAGTGCTCACAGATTTTGGTCAAAGATAATCCAAAACAGATCAGTGTGTTTATTTCTACAGGGACAAGGATGGAGTTATCATCGTTGCTATTTGTATGGTTTATTTTTTTTATTTTTTATAAAAATAAAAAGGCTTGAGATCTAATAAGAAGAAAGTGGTCTCAAAATCTGATGTGAAGGATTTCGGTCAGACTAGTCATTATTATCTTGACATGAGACTCTCAAGAGATCCTATAAATGACAAGCTGTGGATTGATCAGAAAGGGTATCTCGAAACAGTCCTGGAGAAATTTTGAATGACACACTCAAACCCGGTTTAGACCCCTTGGATCCGGGCTCAACATTTTTGGAAACATCAACAGAGAACGAAGACACTCAGCCTGAAGGAGAGGGAAGTACACCACAACCCTATATTCCATATCAAGAGAACTTTGGAATCTTGCTGTATGCCTCGCAGATTACCAGACCAGACATTCCCTTTAGCATGAGCTTGTTGAGCAAATTTAACAAAAACCTTTCTGTTGTTCAATGAAATTCTCTTAAGTGTGTGTTGAGGTATATTAAAGGTAACTTATATTAAAAGTTAAAATTTAGCAAAAATGAAAATTGTGATCTAAAAGGGTTTAATGATTCTGACTGGGGAAATAATATTAATGATTGTTATTCAATTTCTGGTTCATGTTTCAAAGTACAAGGATGCTTAATCTCGTGGCATAGCCAAAATCATAATCAAAACATAGCTTACTAATTCCACTGAAGCAGAATACATGGCCCTGCCATTTACCATAAAGGAATTGAAGTACAATTTTATAAGGGGTGCACATCGCAAATGAGAATGCTGTTGAATACTTACCATCAGATAGTATGCCTGCTGATGTACTTACCAAACCTTTGCCTGAAGCGGCTCACATAAGGTGTGCAGAGGATTTTGGCCATATAAAAATTGATTGATGTGTTTATGTCAAATTATTGTATAATGTGTCAGCTTATAATCCTAGATGATAAAATACATCTATTCAAGGAGGAGTGTTGCAATATTGATAAATATCCATTTATTAATCTTGTGTACAAGTAGAAAACTTTGTTTTATGGTTCCAAAGTTGCTAGTGAAGTGTCGAACCCTTATATATATAGTCTTTGATTCCGAGGTGAAAAATATATATAAGTTAACAGTCGTGTTATAGCATTAACGAACTGCTAATGCACACTTTGCATAAAATTCCCTAAAATTGGACTAAATAAAGGACATACTCAAGAGAAATCTTTTGAAATCTATTCTCATGAAAAAACTAACATTAGTATTCTTTCTTTAAAGGAAATATTTCAAATTGCTTAAAAACTGTTTACTTTAATTGAAAATAGAATTGCCAGGTAACACACACCCAAACACAATTTATTCGTGGATTCACAAGTATATTGTTACTCTGGAAATTTAGAAATAAAATATAAATAAACAAAACGGAGACAAAATAATATTTAATCAATCAGTATCAGTATAACAGCCTTGTACATAAGATTTATAATGGTAAAAACTTTATCTAAGTTCGAGAAAATTTCAATTACCCTTTTCTTGGTGTTGATGGTTGTGAGTGGATTGGAATGAACCCAAGTGTCTGTAGGTATTGCTTGTATTCCTGCACAAAGTTAGCACATAGCATGTGGTGCCATTTTTCATCCAATATATATGGCGATTTGGATTGTGCCATTATAATGCTTGGAGATTTTATTGGGCTTCGAAGATGTTGATGGTTCTATATATCAAATTAAAAAAAATGCACATGTGTAAGTTTAGAAACTAACTGAATGCTATGCGATATTTATTTGAGGAGCATTTAAGTTTTCATACACATTAAGTTATTTTGAAAGTAAACAAAAAAATATTTCTTTATAAAAGCAAATAATATAACACTGCAACAGCTAAAACCAATGAGAGAATGTAATTAACTATTAAAATAAACCACATTATAGGCCAGACTCATTAAGAAAAACATCAATAAATTTTTATCTATGAATTTCTCACCTGAACCATCTTAGAGCCCACCAATGGGGTGCTTGAAGCAAGGTCTGACAGTGCTATCAGGGAATGGTCTCTAGTTGCAGCTGACTGAACACACCATCTGGCATTAAGCAAACAAAATTAAATAGAAAACTATTACTAATTTTTATACTTTAAAAAACTCAATGGCGTCAACCCACAATCGAGCCATACCGACACAAATACTATTCAATTAGTTAAATTGGAAAGAGGACAAATTTACTTTCATTTCAAATCCAAATGAACTAGTTTAATTTACATAATCACCTTGGCAAAAAGAGTAGTGGAGTAAGGCAGTAATGGATAACTCTAGAATGCTGCTTGAATAAATGTATTATGTCTTCTGCTAAGGGAATATTTGGAGTTGCCCCTCTAGCTTGCCACATAACATATAGTTTTTTCTGTTCCTCTGTAAAATAATATAAATATTTATATAAAAAGAGAACAAATTATACAAGCAGTAAGCAGAAGCTAGTCTACAAATCATATATTTATTATTATTATTATTAGCACCGTATCTTACTACCCGTTCGGGTTATACGCACTTATGCTAATTTGTAATGGTAGGGTGATTGTGAGATGAAATGGATGACCTACAGTTTAACGTGGAATCCGAACCACGGTGGAGGCTTGGCATTACCCCACATTCACAAGTTGTAATTAATACATGTCTTGTCAGAAGTAAAGGAAGGGTTTGTTAATCAGATAAATCTGTGCCGGGACCGAGGATTGAGCCCCAGGCCCCAGCACAGAAGTCTGACACCTTACCCCTAGGTTACCCAATCATATATTTGATTTAAACATAATATATTTATTATTATTGCCAGGCATATTAATAGTCCAAAGCTGAATGAAGTTTGTGAATATATCATTGTTATATTTTAAATTAGGGGTAG
Source organism: Timema poppense (assembly GCA_902141375.1). NCBI lineage: Eukaryota > Metazoa > Arthropoda > Insecta > Phasmatodea > Timematidae > Timema > Timema poppense. The sequence goes on from CABFOV010002161.1 coordinate 45,248, forward strand.
TTAGAATGCTATGTCTAAAATTATTATATCAACACAAAACTTACAAACTAAAATTTTAGAGCAGACACAACACCCAGTAAAATTATTATATCAACACACAAATTACAAACTACAATTTTAGAGCAGACACAAAACCCAGTACCACGGCCAATAATTCACAGATGTAAAAAGGAAAGTACTAATTTCAATAATCATGGTTATTTTTACCAAACCCATAGATAGCTTAGGTTAAAATAAGTTGGCAGTTGTTTCAGTTCAAAGTTATTATTGTTACAACACAATTTATATTAAAGACCTTTAATTTTTATGTTACTGCATTCCCCAGTCCCATATTCAAGAAATGATAGAGATATTTATAATATAAAATTTCATGTACACAGAAAGATATATTACTGGGTTTTGTTCCTGAAAATGGTATTGTAAGTCATGTTGACTTTTTTTTTCGCACTGCGTCTTACTACACTTTTGGTTTATACACTTAAGTACTACCAATTAAGCTAATGTGTGAGAGATGAAGATGGTTGAATCTATATGAAGTATACAAAAATTTGCACAGAGGGAGAGTGAAAAACCATTCAGGAAAAGCCACCCTCAGTACATCCGACTGGAATTCGAGCCTCGATCTCCCTGTCATCAGCAGTCTAGCTTGTTGCGAGAGTCACACTTTAGGACATGCAGCCACAGAAGGCGGTTACATTTAATCTATGGGGTATTAACGAGTGAAAAATGTTGGCCATTTAATTGATGATGGATGGACTATTGCAAGGACTTTAAGTTGGAAATTTAGAAGGCATTTTTTAGGGAGATTTTGGAGACACTAGAGACAAGAGAGCTTTATAGGCTACAATGGTAGAATTTCAACTTTGATAAGCTCCCCCAATCTAAATTAGATAGAAAACATTTTTTTCTTATTTGAGAACATAACCTTGTATTAAGAGAGGCCCTTCTGACCAGCTGTTCAGTAAAAATGTGTTAGTTATATGCATTATTCCAACTGGTCAAAGTGGATACTTCATAAGCAGAGTTTAAACCAGTTACGGTATATAAGAAATAAGGGGTTTTATATATATATATATATATATATATATAAGTAAATATATATATATTAATGTTAGTGCTCAAAAGTCGAGGACCCTTTGTATAGTAATAGTTAAAAATATTAATTTTATATGTCCCTGGAGACTTTCAATACACTATTTTTGAAATAAATTTACCTTTGCGATCTTGCTGTTGAGTTCGCAAGAACTGTTGAGCATTACGAGAAACTGGGTCCATGTTGAGAGTTTTAATGAAGTGTTTCATGGGTTTACCAGGCTTGTTATCATAAAAAACATCCTGCAAACTAGATCCAGTAATTTTGTTTGGTGAGTTAGATCCTGGACTGGATGTTGAATGCCGAATAATAGGATCTTTTTGTGGACTTCCTCCTGGATAAAACTTAATCATTTGCTCTACTTCGGGCTTTGGATGTATGAATGGATTAGGTGCCTAAATTTTGGAAAATCCAATTTAAACAAATAAACAAATCATAATAAAAATATATGGTACACCAAATATTTATTTGGGAAATATTACATTTAAAGGGAATACCATTGCCCACAATAATGTTTTACGGGATTTTTTCAAGGAATTGTGTAACTAATTGGTTCAAGCACAAAGGTATTAACACAGAATTTCTTTCATTTCCAGAGTGAAAAATATATTATATGTTTGGCAATATTAACATGTAATACAGTAAGTGTAGTAATACATTTTTGTATAGATTATTTTTAAAGAATTTGTAATCCTATTAGAGCACTCTAGATGTATTAATGAATATGTATTGTTGAATGAATTATATCAAATAAAATGAATACCGGTATTCACTATAGTAAGTTATAATTATATTTTTTTGAAACAATATTGTTTTACATGAGAAGTTAATACTTGGAATCATACTTATAGTGAGCAATCATTCATAGCCTGCATGCTTTCTTACAATGTGAAGAAACTTAAAGTTGTTTTCAAAGTTAACAGTTTTATAATCCAATAGTACAAATTTGATCTACTTAAAACTCACTAATTGACTGTGGACTCATCCCAAAATTTAGTAATTCATTTATCTGTATTTATAGTCAAAATATGGATGTAAGAAGCAGCTAACTAATTTATGAATCCAGTTGGCATGTTGGCATGATTTAAGTTCAAGTATTACATCTATTCACAATGTTTTCACTGTAATTATGGCTGGCATAACTTTTCTTTCCATTATAAGCCTTTCATGCAATTTTTCTTTTACATTTTTTTTAAAACTTGAATATATACTATAAAATATATTTAATTTTTGCTTTTCTGCCAAACAAATAGCTAATTAATACGATGATGGAATGTATTGAATATTATAGTACTGTATTACCTTTCATATGTCATTCGGATTTGAATATATATATATAAATACACAGTATGTCTACAATTAATTCTAATATAACTCTTGGTGGGTCTTAAATATATGCTACTACTATGCTATAAATGAATTATTATTTATTTTAAAATCATAAAGACTTAGACCCAATTTTATGTAAAGACATTTATGTAGGTATTAAAAGTGTTCAATCCTATATACCAATATCCCTTTCCATGAACATTCTGTTTACACTTATTATTTATTATTATTTATTATTATTTAGTACCACGTCTTACTACCCGTTCGGGTTATACGCTTTAAATGCTGGAAAGACTAAGTATATAATCACACATATAACATAGATTGGGGTCAATAAATTAGAGATTACTGTGAACAAAATATTATTTGAGGGGTTTAATGAGTTTAAATATTTAGGGACAATGTAAACTAGGAATAATAATATTATATTGAAAATTAGGAAAGGAATACAGTTGAGAAATGCATGCTATTACTTGGACAGTATGTTGTTGACATCTACCTGCTTTCAAGGAATGTAAAACTCTGAATTTATCAATACAATAATTTTACCGGTTATTAATGTGTGTGAAATGTGGTCTCTTATCATACATGACGAAAACAAGTTTAGGGTGTTCGGAAACAAGGTGCTAATGAAGATATTTGATACAAAAAAGGATGAAACTACTGTGGGGTAGAGGATGTTACATAATGATGAGGTACATACCCTCTACTTATCACAAGACATTGTTAGGATAGTCTAGTCTCTTAAATTAGAGTAAGCAGGCTATTCAGCAAGAATGGGAGATTCTAGAACCTTGTTCAGGTTATTGATCGACAAACTCAATGAGAAGAGACCATTGGGAAGACCTTGATGCATATGGGAGGATAAAATCAGAATGGACCTGAAAGAAATAAGATGTAGTGAGGTGGACTGGCTAGAAATAGCTCAAGATAAGAATAGGTGGCATACTTTTGTAAGAACGGCAATGAATTTTTGAGTTCCTAATGCCATAGAGAAAGTAAGTTATAAAGTAGAAAAACAGAGGGATCATTTTAATAGTGCATGTTTTCATTAAACTTAACTATTCTAGTTTTGGGATCACAAATATTTGATATAGTGGATTTAGTTTTTGTTCATTTTATCCTGTGTGGTTGTTAATGCTAGAGGCCATATTGATATTGAGCTCATGAGACAGAAATACCAAGGGAAGGGATTTTAACTAGGCTTTTAAAAAAAAGGAGCAGATTGTAAATTCTTCTTAAGGTTTTAAGATGACAATTAAACACCATTTTAATTAGTAGGTACAATATTTTAAGAGAGTGCTATTTAACATGTAAGAGTAATTATTTTTTCTATAACAAAGTCCCATTAAAAATGGCAAAGTTTTAAATATATGAAGAGTTAATGGCAATTAAATAAGAGCGTAATTATTCTGGTATATAACAACAAACATATATAGTAAATTAATACAGTAAAATAAAGCGGTATGTAATAGGCAAAAGTGAAAATCAAGTGTTAAAATTAAATATGATATTGTTGAATATGGATATATTAATAATAATAGTATTTCATAAAGTGATTAATCAATTAAGAATTATTTAGAATTTTAAAGGAATTACAATTAAAATAACTTATGTTCTGATTCCATTAATTGATAAATGTATAATTCTAGTTGAAGGATCAAATACTAAGAATAAATTTGCTATCATTTTCAAGGGTAGGTAAATTTATCTATAAATCTATTTTTATTTAAAATATTATTTATGGTTAAAAATGAAAAATAATTTAATGTTCTAAAGATATATAAAGTGAAAATTAAAAATGTGTGTTTCTTGTGTACTTATTAAAAATCCAAAATTTAACTTACCTTAATAGTGTGGGCCTACTGAACCACTGTGATTTAGGGTGGGAATGTATGGAATTTGAGAAAAGAGCCTTTTTTAAAAGTTTTAATAGCAAACAGTAGGCCACATTTTTAAACAATTACAAAAACCACTGACCTTTCACCCATCCCATGTATCCCCCCCCCCCCCCCNNNNCCCCCCCCCCCCCACCTTAACACTAAATCATTAACTACAGAAGTGTTAAGCAAATATAATGTGGCTCTCAACTCACAGATTATTTACTTGAACCTGAATCTTTATATTAGATTAACTATATATTCCAACATTGTATCAATATATAAATGAAAAGAAAATTGTGAACATACCAAAGAATAATAAAAAAACTAATTTCAATCACATTTAGTGTTGTTCACATACCTTTTCAGAATTGGTGTACTGTCGTTCACGCATAATTCCTTGGTTGTGAAAAAGACCAAGTTTTTGGGACATGATGCTGCTCAAAAGACAAGATCGTGCACTCAGCCATTGTCCTAAGGAGGTGGCTTGTCTCATCAAAGTGTCTATCCTTTCCTTTGACCAATTATAGGAATATATAACAATCTGAAAAATAATTTGATTTCAAATTGGCATATATAAGACTGAAAAGATGTACGACAAATACAAATCAATTTCAGATAAACTTGCTTTGGTGGCTACATGGCCTAAGGTGTCCCTATCGCAATATACTAGACTGCAGATGAGGGGAGATAATGGTTCATTCCTGGTCAGGTGTATTGCAGGTGGTTTCCTGCTCTCTCCCAATAAATGTGATTACACTTCCTTTAAATCAACCCATCTTGAACCCATTAGCATAATTAGTATATAGGCGTATAGCCGAATGGAAAGTAAGACGTGGTGCTAAAAAAAGTCATGTTGTTTGTAAAATCTCTTATTGAAACATTAGACAAAATACAATTGTTTATAAAAATTAAATTATTATATTATTTTAATGTGAGCACTGCAACTCTTTGTTTTCATTGACTAAAGTAGCTATAATAAAGTGTCTAATATTATGTTTTCTATGATGACAGCCAATGGTCGAAGAAAAATGAAATATCTTCTTCAATTTCCTTGAGATCGCAAATCGTTTCTCAAAGTCCTTAATTATTGTTTCAATGTACTTTACATGAGCTGAAAATGATGCTCCTCAAAATTATTTATTTCTTCAAATTGTTCTTTGGAATTAAAAAAAAGTAAAAGTATTATAAGCCAATGATTATTTATAAAGTTAAAATTTATTTTTATTATTATTATTATTATTATTATTATTATTATTAGCACTGCGTCTTACTACCCGTTCGGGTTATACGCAAAATTTACTTTTAAACCCATTCAAATGACAATAAAAGTTAAAAATATTTTGTTTGCCCTGCAGCTTTGAGTTTGACTCATTCAAATGGTGGTTACATTTGTTAAAAATAAATAAAAATAATAAATATAAATAAAAAGTTGGATCTTGCATTTGATTTTTAAGTTCTGTTGTTTCAGACTCCACTTCGATAATAAGAAATCTGGGTATTTTTTCCAAATGGCAAAAATACGCTAAAGACATTTTCCGGTACTCAACCAGCGAATATCAGACTGAAGGAGCAAATCGCAAAATGGAGTATCTATTTCGTTTAGCAACGAGTTTTATGTTTTGGCGGGTGAAAATAAAAATTTGTAGCCCCACAGAAGGGCTATACAAAATAGTTTCTTGGGCCATGTCTTGGACATCCGTGGTATACATTATAATCAGGAAAGAATTCAAGACAAATTAAGACAGAAAATACTATTTGTATTTTAGTGTGGTGGTAAAAAAAAATGGGTGGCAAGGAAGAAATTCAAAATTAATTGTCAGAATTAACAAGAAACCAATAATTAAAGTTTACTAATAGCAGCAGAGACACACTGCCGACTACAAAGAAAAGGACAAAACATGTATTAAAGGCATTTCCTTAACGCTCCCAGCCAAACACTTATAAAAACAATTTTAACCCATTTTAGGTATCAGTTTGTATTTTTATTTTTATTATATTTATTTAGCAGAGCGTCTTACTACCCGTTAGGGTTGTACACTTAAGTACTAAATAATGCTAATGGGTAAGGAATTGGGAACGTTGAATTCAGAGGAAGTGAACCCGCATTTGCATGGAGGTAGAGTGGCAAGCCATTTAGCAAACAACACCCCCAATTCACCCAAGTGAGAATTGCACTCGATCTCCCCGTCCTCGGGAGTCTAGCTCAAACAGGCCCCAGTGCATTAGCCAACTATGCCATCGAGGTTGGTACCATTTTGTTGCTTATTAATATTTTCCCCCACAAAACAATCTATTACAACTTTCAATTCAAGTCATTTTGAATTGAGTGAATGCCAAACTCGCATAGGAAGATAAATGATACATTTAAAATTAAGTGCGAGAGAGATAAAAAAAAGCATACATATTTGAATTAAGGAATTTCCTCAAATTTTGTTCCATGGGTAAAACACCGTGCAAAATTTAAAAAGAAGAAAATTAATGAATAAATGATATTTTAATACTAAAATAAATAAAGTTAATTGTCAAATCACTTTAAAAACACCCTCAAATATGTAATGTATATTTTATCTTATGATTTATGAGTAGACTTAAGAGGTCTTTGGGTAAAGTGCTCGCCTCGGGACCCGATGTTCGTATGTTCACACTAAGCCGAGTTCAAGGGATTTTTCTTGAGAGAAAAAAAAAAAGCATAGCATAACATTCTCCGGAGGGGAAGTGGCATGTAAGAAAAACTCTAGAAGATATGTGAAAATACATTTCCTGGCGAAATTGGTCAGCCCTTTCGCTCTCACTCATAGAAGACCTCATATGCTGATATAATTAGTTGGTTCAAAAAAGTACACATTAAATAGCCCAGATAAATAAAAAGATACAATTATGACACTTTCCATATTTAATGTTTTATTTTGTGATTCTATAAAATAATACAGATATATTGTCATGCAACTGCATGATGGATAAACCTATGTAACGATGTTCCAAACAAAGAATATGCAACACACTACAACCTAGTAATATGGAGGTTGTCTAACTCACCAAGGCTCACCAACTCACACCAACTTTCGCCAAGTCCGACCGAGGCCTCTCCCCGTCAAATGGGACGCACGTACTCGCTGCAACGCATCCACTCTCCTGGCTTGGGCAACTACGACTGACTGAGGCGCGAGCCAAATCAGAACCTCAAACTCCAAAAGAAAATACTGTTGCCAACTTGACTTGGCAAACATCCACCCCTGGAATGTTCCAGCTTAGCCTGGCATTTACTGGTACCTCCGCGTTCGGACCAGAGCGCTGTTCTCTACCCTTCCTTTGTTCTATGTGCCTCCCCTTCTTCCCCCCTTTACTGAGAACTTGTTTGTGGTATATAACAACCGCTGTAACTTCATAGGTCACTCATTGTATCATTGGCCTTTACCAGGTGAGGGCGCTTGATTGAAATAATATTAGAGTAAAATCTATCAAAATTCTCTTTGGGTCTAAATATGGGGAGGGAATACTTTTCCAAATTACTGTTTGGCAATACTTTAATATTTATTTATGGGGACCTTTTATTTTGATTTGGCGTGGTTGGTCCACGATCAAATGTTGGTAACTTTCTGGGGAGATTCATATTTTGCTTAGTTCTATTTATTTACGGTAGGCGCGCCCGAACCTGTATTCTGGTTCGTCTATGTAACATTTAATATTGTCTAGGGTAATTTTTTTGGGGATATGAGTTTGTTTAGAATTAGATGCATTTTGTATAGGGTAGTTAATTTATGTTATAGGCGCAACGGGAGATTGGGCAACGTGTTATACTTCTTCGAGCATTGTTATTGGTTTAGGCTATTTGGTAATTTAGGATAGGTCTCCAACGGTCATGGTTGGGACTTCAACTTATAATATTTAAACTAACTAATTATAATATTTTTTATAGTTATGCGAGGCTATGTTTTACGAGCTTTTTCTTGTTAAAGTTGATAATGTAAGCGCGCGCTTGGGCGCCAAATTTAAATGTTCATTTCAAACTATCACTCTACGTTCCTCTTGTAGGACAAGTAATATATTGTATGTTATGGCGGCTTAGTCTGCGCCTTGACAGACTAAGCGAAGGTTGATTAAGCCATTAATGTACTCATCATTCTTTTTATCATTGTAATTTATCAAAAATAAAAATATGTTCCTCTTGTGACCTCATGGTTATTATTCTTGGGGCCCACTTCCCGACCTCTGTGTGAGCTGACACCTACAATATGGCCCATGCAACAAAATTTGAGGAAAAAATACAACTTTAAAATTATAACACAGCCATTTGGGATCAGTAATTATTTGTGTAATATATAGGGTATATTAAATATTAGCTTACATCTCCTAATATAAAATTAAATAACTAAAATCTGTGTGTACAAATACATATTTGTGGAATTCTATGTTTGTTTATTTCCTGGTAGCTACTGAGGTAAGGATAAATCTAGCGAGGTATGTTTGTTACTTACATGATTTTATATAAAGCTTTAGTAATTAAATTTTTTTTAAATGTGTTATTATTGGTCAGTTTCTACAACAATATTTATTTTGATATATCTTCATAAATATGTGTGTGTGTTCCTTAACTAATGAGGTTTACCGGATAAGACCAAATATTGGTTTAGTTTAATCTGATAAAAGATGTGTTATCCAGTATGCTGCTAACTAAAGCAAAATATGGGTACTCTTTGTTATCAATTTAAAATTTCTCACCTGGTGGTTGGTTACAATTGAAAATAAGAATCTCTGGCGTGGAACAAACTGAATAAGATCAGATTGTGTAGATAACAGTGGCGAAAATTTCTGATAACTTTTTGGAGCTGGAAAAAAATATAAATATATAATTTACTAAATAATAAATAGTATTTTACTGGTTGTTTTTCAAAATAAACTTTTCTTTTACTAAATTGAATATGTGATTTGCATGAAAGTTTATATTTTTCCAATTTATTCAAGACAATCTGGTGTGGTCCAAGATTCTCAAAGTGTTGCAAGTATTTTTTCAATGGGGCACTAAAATACCCTTAGACTTAATTTTTTACAATAGTACCCTTATACTGATTCATTAACCATTTACATTATCTTGTAATAATTCGAGTAAAAGTATAAAGTACAAGAATAAACCACAAAAAAAAAAGAATAAACAGAGACGATTCCTTATAGTTCTTTGAGGTCACAAGAGAACTAAGGAAATATATAGACTATTGATAATGTGAGGGTTAGTGGGACTAACTCAGGAAAATAGTAAACCTATAAAACACAAACTTATCCTAGAAAACTGTGGGAATGTGGTTTAGTGTGGTTCTCTTTGGAAATAAATATGGTTTTTAAAATAAAATAAGTAGAGATGGGCCACTCGAATCTTCGAATCCACCGAATCCTTACAAGTATTCGAGATTCGAGGATTCGGTGTTTTACTGGATTTGATGATCAAATCTTTCACCTCATAAACAAAGCATAATATGTTGAATTAAAAAATTACTTAGTTAGGCCTACTTGAAAAGCACAACTTAATCCGTAATATTTATTTTGTCGGGCAAAAGAGATAAACATTAATAAAATCTTCTTTAAAAAAATAAAAAATTATTAGGTGTGGAAAATCTTACGTGCCTTGTACCCTACCCTCCCCCCTCTATGGGAAACTTGGACTCGACCGTTTCGGCACATGCTCACTTCTAAAACTTTCACCTCACAAATAATCTTGTAAATATTTTAATGAGCACATTAAAACTCTTCAAAAACTGAAAATCAAAACTATAATTACAAATAAACTCGAAATAAATTAAAAAAATCATGGCTTTTTTTTAACAGAAATAATAACTAATTACGGATGATACAAAGTCAGCCGCCATTACACACGATATAAAGTCGGCCGCCACGACATATGTTTACTCGCCCAAATGATGATTAAAATAAAGATACTGTTAATTCTTACTACCCAACTGGTTTTAATTATCTACAACTATGTAAAGAGCCCCAATTTATTGCATACGATCCTTAAGTTAAATATTTTGTTGGGTTTCATGAAAAATAAATACTGTCAACAGTCAGACAGCGATAAAACTGTTTATTTATCCCTATCAACCTACGTATCGTATATCGATTGTTTGTTTAGAATCGATTCAGGTAATCTGATCACTTAGTATGCACTATCGAGTTTTAAGAATCAAATAACGACTTGCTAATCCATTATTTATTTTTTAATTGATTTTAACTCAGTTTTTATTATTTTTTTAAAAATATGTTATTGAAGTAATTGTAGAAATATTCAAACGTAGTCCTGCCTTATAAAATGGGAATGAACATATTGTAGTCGAAAATATGTTCGTGTTTTAAATAGAATGTATTTTCAGAAATCGATATATCGCAAGAATCGAATATATTTGTTTTCTACGCAAAAATTGATAATGGATATAAAAGAAAATAATAATAAAACATACTTAAGCATTATTGAGTTCACTATTTCTAATGTATGTTTAATTGTTAAGCATGTTGTTTTTGTCTTTATTAAAAATATCCGTTTGTATTTTTATTTTTGCTATCTTAATACAATAAAATATCCTTTAATGATGATTAAAGTTGATCAAAGGATATATAGG
>CABFOV010002161.1:56801-84403 GCA_902141375.1 Timema poppense
TATTATTATTAGCACCGCGTCTTACTACCCGTTCGGGTTATACGCACTTACGCTAATGTGTAATGGTAGGGTGATTGTGAGATGAAATGAAGGACCTACAGTTTAACGTGGAATCCGAACCACGGTGGAGGCCTGGCATTCCTCACATTCACAAGATGTCTTGTCAGAGGTGAAGGAAGGGTTTGGTAATCAGATAAATCTTTGCCGGGACCGAGGATCGAACCCCGGCCACCAGCATAGAAGTCTGACACCTTACCCCTAGACCGCCAGGTCACCACCAGGGATAGTAACAGGAAGAAAACAAATTTACACATTATTTTAAAAGCAAAATATTTACTGTTAATTTGTTTTTTAAATGAATGTACCATTGTAGTATATTGCCTAAACGTATGGCCAGAATTGTATTGCTGTCAATTAACCAAGTTTTAAAATAAAACTATAAATTAATTTGATTATTTGATACATTATTACTATTATATTAATTTTCTATACATCCTCCCCTTGTTTTTAATAGATTAAATAACTCAAAGTTATCAAACTTATCATAAATAAAATAAAATGGGTTCATGTCAACCCCACGGGTTTAAAATTAAAATGATGTGACCTAGAGGAGAATGTATGCTATTTAGTAACAAATATGCTATAAAAAGAAGAATTGTAGTTACATAATTTTATAGCCTAGTTTATTATTTTAAATTCAATAATCTTTATTTTCTAAACGTTTACGTTACGTTTTAAATGCAGTAATACAATCAAATAATGATTGGCGAGTCAAGTGGGTACACTATATATTTGTATTTTTAAACGTATTATCAATTATTAGCATTATTACTTTAAAAGGAGATTATTAAAAGTGGGATAAAACCAAATTATGAATAATTATATAAAAATTATGAATCACTCACACCTAACCTGCTTAAGCACCCCATAAAGACTACAATTTGGTCATAAAGTTGTGTAGCTCTAAAAATGAAAATCTACAATTAGTCTTTTAGGGGCAATCGGTTAGCGCCTGAAACTAAACAAAACTAAACAAGAGATGAGGCCATAAATAGGGTTTGTATCTATTTTGGTGAATAAATCATGTGTATCCTAGATCCTATGAAAATACCACACAAAAATAAAATAATTGTTGTGCCTAATTATAATGTAGTTACTATGGGAATAGTACGAATCATGTTCTACTATTTTGAGCATGGAGCAATATATGTATATATGAGAAATTGTATGTGTACATTTAGTGCAGTCCTTATTTTCCACAATAGATAAAATTACACTAAAACATGTCTTTAAAAAAACGTGTTTCTAATCAATGTGAATATTACAAAAAGAATAAACAAGACAGAATCTAAAGAGTAGGCAAACAAATAGTATATAACTTATACTAAAGAGTAATGTCTATAATGTATTTACTAAAACATGTAAGGACAAAGGAGGAACCATGATCAGTATGGAGTAAAATTTACTAACTATGTCTTTTACAATATTGGTAAAACCATAAACCATTATTTTAAAATATTAAATTACATACCTTTGGGATTTAAAATGTCTGCATCATAGTTATTAGCATCAATGATACAGGCTTGCCACTGGTTGAAATTTCGACCCAAAACCAAACATGTGGATCCCTCTTCAGAATGAGGAATCAATTCTTTAATAGTATTAAGTCCTTGACAAGCTAAATAAGTTTGTTTATTACCACTAACAGGAATAGTTGAAGGGCAAAATACAAGTGCATGTGTGTCAGGAGCATTTGATATGATCAGCATTTGCATTTCTTTTAACATGACAGCCAAAGAATGCCTGAAACAATAAATCACATATATAATATCACTTGTCCTATAAATAGCTGGAGCCTTTTTTTTCGCAAGAAATGTATTGTTTACAAAATGTGTGTTCATTTGGTTCAATTGTAAAGGTAATAAATACCTGAACCATAAATATTTTTAATGAATACAACCCATATATTATAGCTACCAAAACCTTTATTCAGGTATTAAATAAATATTTTTATATATTGCATTGAAGCATTATTTACTCACATAGAGATTCTATGATTTATTAAGGAATAATTTCAGGACTGTAGAGTAAAGTAAAAAATAATTTTAGAAGCTGTGTGTCCATACCCAATAATATAATTTTTATATCCTGGAAGCTCAGAAGTACAAATGTGTTGCTCCTATCCCTTGGATTCTTAAGTATACCTAAGTTACTAACTATTCCTCTGATCCAGAAGCATACCTGAGTTTCTAACTACTCCTCTGATCCAGATGTATTCCTGCATTGCTAACTATTCCTTAAATCAAGATAATACAGGCTTTACTTTGCTGAACACATCCCGGGGTTGAAATGACATATCCTATGGCTGGTGATAAATCCTCCGAGGAGGATTATGACATGAGTAGTTTGAATCAAAATGGCCTGTACATAGTTAATTGAAGTATTAAAAAGAGGGAGGATGTACTTCCTCACACATATTGTATATTTTTGCTGTTTATTAAAGAGAAAGGATGTTAATTTTTTTATTTTTAATAAAGTATACTTATGTTTACAGACAAGATATCTGCTAATCTAGCATTGATAGAAATAAAGTTTAGAAAGTAATTGAGAAGGCCGAAAAGGAAAGAGGAGTTGTAACAAGAGTGAAAAACAAGCATGGGGATAACAGGAGTTGTATTAATACAAAGATGGGTGGATGGAGTGGTTCCAAATAAAAAGTGGAGTGAAGCATGTGAATACCCTCTTACCAATACTATTTAAAATGATAATGGAATTGGCCATGAACAAAGTGGCAGGAAAACTCGGGAAGGAAGGAATGAAAGCCATGATGTTTGCTGATGACTTGGTGGTATGGGGGAAGAAGAAAGAGGAAGTACAGAAACAGCCACAGGAATGGAATGAGGAAATGAAAGAGTGTGGAATGAAATTAGACATGGCAAAGTGTGAAGTGATGGTAATGACATGGAAGAGGATAAAGCCTAGTAAAGCTATAAAGTTGGATGAAGTAAAGCTGAGAAAAGTACAGATCATAAAATATCTTGGAAGTGTGATTGAGGCGAAAGGCGGAAGTAGAGAGGATCAAAAGAAAAGAGAAGGGAGAGTATAAGAAACCTGTTATGGATAAGAGAAGTACCCTTTAAGTGTAAGGAAGTGTTGTACAGGGTGTACTTTGTACTCTTTGTCACATATGCAGTAGAAACATGGACAATGAATGTAAGAGAGACTAGGAAAGTGGGGAATGAAGTTTGTGAGGAGCATGATAGCTGTCACAAGGAGAAATAAAATTTAGGATGAAATTATCCTGGTAAGAGTGGGGTTAGGGAGTGCATGAGATAGTAGAGGAAGCAAGACTGAAATGATATGGGCATGTAATGAGAATGGAAAAATAGAGGATGCAAAAAAAAGTGATGGAGATGGAGTATGTAAGAAAAAGAAAGACTGCAAGGTTGGCGAAGAAAGAGATGGGAAGAGCAGATAACAGAAAGTATGCAAGTGAGAGGAGAGAAATGGAAGCAATTAAAGGAGGAAGAATTGTGGAAAGATAAAGGAAGATGGAGGCCTTTTACTAAACTAACTCGACCACAGGCTAAAAACAGTTGATGATGATGATGGTATATGTTTACAAGTCTGTTATGTAATCATAAATAGATTAGGATAATTTATTGTTGGATAAATGAATAAGTTATGAATTATGACCCGTTTCGGTGGCTGCATGGTCAAATGGGTCAGAGTCCTAAAAGAATAGAATGAGAAAATGGGGAGATTGTGGTTCAATCCCATTCAGGTATACTGATGGTGGTTTTATTAAATGCTTTGCCACATTCTCTACATGCAAATGAGGGTATACATCTTTTAAATAACCTGAATGGGTAGTAAGACATGGCGATAAAAAAGTTATGGTCAACAGATCGATTTTTGAATAAAAACTATCAATCTATAAAAAAAATGTTATTTTTTACATTCAACAGAAGCACTGTGTCAGATCCTGAGATTTGATTAGGATATTAAAAATGTAAAGAAAATGATTAAATAATGACACTTTGATTAAGTTATATTTGGAAAAAGGTACAAAAATGATGGATAAATACATACACAATATGGCTTTTAGAGTGAAAAAAATGAATGGCCAATGGACCAAGATTTAATGGTCAACTCTTGAAGAAAATTAATTTTTACTCCCCAATCCCCTGACCTAGGTTTCATTCAATCGGAACTTAGCAAGAAGGAGTGTGAAACACGCAAAACAACTTTCCAAAAGAGGAAACCAAGAGAAAAAAAAAATTGGCAAAGAATGATATGACACTTAAATAGGACCATGTAAAAGGAAAATGTAAAGAAGAGTCACAGGAAAAGAACAATGGATGTGAATACATAATATATTTCTTTAAGGAAAGTATGTTTCCTTAACGAGATATATTAAATACATATTAAAGTTCGTTCACGGTAGGAGTTTACCTCTGAAAGGCCTTTTTCCCTGCCAGAAATCTATAATATAGTAGGATATTGGTAGGAAAAAAGACCTTTCAGAGGTAAACTCCTACCGTGAATGAAGTATAGTAAAAAACTAAAGCCAACTTAATTATAGGCAAACAAATTTGCTAAACACCTGTGTGCATTGTATACACATGCATCCACATGTGCGTGGACAGACACACATGCACACAAACACACACAGTTCAAAATGCTGAAAATTGTACAAGATGTTGATCAAATTTAGTTCTCTCGATTTGAGGATGAATTCAATGTTCAAACAGACTTGTTAATGATAGTTCAATGTCCAATGCATGAGTTATTCCTAGCAAAGTGTAATTACAACTTATCTGATTGAATGGATTCAAAGAAATTCTCTAAAAAGTAGTCGGAAAAACATATGGGCAAATATTTTGATAGAATGACAAATAGGGTGTGGTTTTTTAGTTATGATAAGGTATATTAATACAATATTTATGCCATAGCTAACCGATTCATTTTGTTCAAGTGATTATTCTACTATTAAGATTAGTATGGAGCATTAATTTTAAGTAATTGACTTTCATACCATTCAATTACCAGATTTTAGTAGTTATCCAAAATCATTAACATATTACTTAACTTTGTTTAAGTTATATTTGGAAGAAGGTATAGGAAAGTTGATTAGAAACATATAAAAGGGACAAACACAATATGGCTTTACAATGAAAAGAAGAACACAATTCACACTTTACATCACTGCTAATGGACAAAGAGGTAATGGTTGCCTCTTAAAGAAAATCGATCGTCACCATCCAATCCCCCGACCCAGGTTCCACTCTATTGGATCTCATCAGGGAGGAGTGTGAAATGCGCAATGCAACTATATAAAAGAGGAAAAAAACAAACACAAAAGGGAGAAAATGGAAAATTGTAAAGAATGATAGGACACACAGATATGAACACGTAAAAGGTAAAACATTAAAGGACAAACACAGGAAAAGGACATTGGATGTGAGTATATAATATATCTCAATAAGGAAAACCTCTTTTCACTTTATGAGGCAATTGCATTATATTTGGAAGACGGTACAGGAAAGGTGGATAGAAACATATAAAAGGGACGAACACAATATATGGCTTTTAAAATGAAAAGAAGAACACAATTCACACTTAACATCGTTGCCAATGGACAAAGAGGTAATGGTTGCCTCTTAACTTTGTTTAAAAATCATGTCATCAGCCAAAAAAACACTTTTAATAATGGAATAATGATTTTATTTTAAACATGAGAATAGCACAGTTGCTTGGAAACTGATAGAAAAGGATTATATCATCATCTACCTCACCATGTCACAGATAATAACAATAATTAGTAATACCTTGCAGTAAGAGAAACAGTATGCTTCCTAATTGATGGCACACCTAGCTCCACGCCAAAGTCTAGCCATGGCTGCATGATAGTATGGTAGACTTCATGTAGAGTTGTCTCAGTTTTTTCTCTTCCAATGGGCAACAAAATGGAATGAGATTCCTAATTCAAACAATAGAATGTTGAAATGATAAATATTTAACAATCATTTGTGGTCATTAATTTTACAAATCAAATAAACAAGAAAGGAATATGGGACGATTAGGAATGACAAATTAAATAAATTACCCAGACAATCATTAAAATAACATTATAAAAAATCACACTATAAAAAGAATGCATTTGTTAAGTATAACGGGCCCTGTAATTTTGCATGAGTTGTTTTTATAAAGGTTGTATACTGAATAATTTAATCATATTTCTTATATTTTTCATGGTCTAAACATAAATATTCAAGCTAAAAAAAAAATTAAGATTAAAAATAATAAAGATAGAGAAAGAGAGAGGGAGAAAGAATGTCAACCTGCAACCTTGATATTTCTGATTTATAAGATTCTCCCTTGTTTGAACTATGTCAGAGTCATTATGGAGTAGTTGTCGAATTTAAACTTATTTTGAGAGAAGTGTATTAAAAAAAATTATATTCCTAACTGCACAATAAATTTGGTTCACAACATTATAGCTAATTTAATTATGTTTTAGTTATTTTCATAACCAAAATCTCATTTCATGACTTTTCCATGATTGGTAGACAACCTTTGATGTAATGAGTATGCCTTCAACTTTTTGTGCCAAAGAAGAAGCTAGGTGTGTCAGAACATCTTTGATTTTTGATGTGTTATTTTGTGTATGTTTAAGTTATTCTTTGGATCTAAAATGTATCTGGCAAGTGTAGAAACCTGGTAATACTATTTTATTTTGGTCATAAAATTTATTATAACTTGAAACCTAAATTAAAAAATTTAAAAAATTCAGTAAGATACATCTATACAATTTTTCCTCTCAAAAATAAACACATCATCTTGGTAATTTCAATAAACTCTGTTTTTATGTAGATTAAAAAAAAAAATTAAATATATTCAAAATCTGTTATTTGTATACAACTTTGAAATTATTTTTTAATTGTAATAATAAAATAATTCTTATTTGTTTTTATTTGTCATAGCAAACATTACACAAATATTCATTTTAAACAAAATTGTCAGAGTCATTTCCATAAAATTTGGAATTAGAAAAAAATTTCAATGTCCATATAATATCTGAATTTTAAGTTTGAACAATATTCATTTAAACGATTCAGATCTATGGTCAGGGACAGCTATACAGACAGAATTGTAAAATTCCCTATTTTGGGTTCGTAGGAACATAAAACGTAAAAATTCATCGTAATCTAAAGCTCAAAAATTTTCATGGTGACAATACTTTCTCTTGAGCAAAAAATTCATCGTAATCTAAAGCTCAAAATTTTCCATGGTGACAATACTTTCTCTTGAGCATAAAAGAATTAAATTTAAGAAAAAAATGGGCTAAATTGCGATGAAATAAAAAAATATTTTTTTTACCACACCCTACATAACCATTATACAAAAACCTTTAAAAGATAAGTTAAGTTTCAAAAATACTGATAAATATAACTATTGGTAAATTGCAGAGTTAGCTCGATGATAGTGAGTTTTACTAAAGACCAGGTCAGATAAAACTTCGTTTACCTTGAAAGGGAGCAGGCTTATCTTACATGGTTAAGCTATAGCTTAGCTTATAAGATAGGGCCATAGTGGAATCTTTCAAGGTGAAACTGTTATCTTTCACAGTGAACAAAGAATACACATGGAATGGATGAATCTCCCCCAATGTTATTTTAAGTTTTCTCTCCATAGAATTCTGATAATTTTTCTCTTAATAACGTATCTCAACCCTATAACTTTTCAATTAAATAATCAATTACCTTTGTGTATAGAATATCAATGATAAAAAACTCACAAAGAAATGAATGATGTTGAGTGAAATGTTTATTATCTTACAGTGAGGTAAACTCTAGTATTATGAATCATAACACTTGTAACAGGTCATACCTTTATTCCTGTTGTAGAAGAGGTTTGTTGAACTTCCAAGATATTCATAGACTTCTTGCCTGAAACTAATATTCAATCAAAATAAGTGGTATTATCATATAAATAACATATATATATCTTTATGATGTATATAGTTGAATCAAAAGGAAAAATGAAAAAAACAAAAAAATAACATGATAATGCATAATCCATTTACCCTGAAAGGTAGTAAGTTTTCCTCGACAGGATATAAGATAGGAATTGGTCAAGAGAAGACTGCTAACTTTTATATGAGTTTGTCTGATATCACACCTTTCCCCAACCACTAGTATTCATATTATATGAAATTACAAACCAGAGTGAACAAACGTTCCAAGATTACGAAATCTGCCAAATCAGTGCTTCGGAAAGTGAACCAGAAATTAAAAGATATGTAAGTTTCCCTGAGCACACCAAGTTTTCTATGCCGGTGACACCCTGTGAAAAAAAATCTCTTGACAGAAGATGAGATGAGACAGAATACAATGATACAAATATGGAAAGATATGAAAATGTGTAATAAATATCTTACAAATGAACTAGATGTACCGTACTATTATAACAAACACTATTGGGCTAATTCAAGATTCAAAAATAACAAGAGATTCTAACAGTATAGGTCGTATCCCTTCCAGCGTCCTTGATTCGGATCCTGACCAAGTTAGTATACAATATAATCACCTTGGGTTCACATGTGTCATTTTATAGCTCGGTGTTGGATTTAAATATATTGTGTTTGGGTGCCAGGTAGTTTCATGTTCCTTACTAATGATTAAAATGGTTTTGGTTGAAATGAAAGATAACATACTTAACCCTTCTCTATCTCACAACTTATACATAATAACTAATAAATGTATGCTATTAACCATACTCCTGGCTACAATATTTACAAGTTAAGTAATTATTCTCATCTAATAACCCGTGAGACGGGGGTAGCCTACACACCAAAAGCTTAATATCTTTATAATTTATTTACTTAATCCATAATAAAATTTGAACATATTAGAATCATTTAGGCACACTAAAACTGTAAGACTATAGCCAAACAAAATATAGCGCAAGATAGCGCACAAAGATTAAATTACTCAATTGGATTTGAGAATAATATAACGTAACCAGCACTAAACGACATAAGACCATAACATGCCCGTAACGAAAACAAATCTAATTATCAGGAAAATTAATTTAATACAAAATTAATAACTAAATATTCTGAAGCATTATCAAATTTAATCTCTACATAATAAGAAAGAGTTTAGTCGTTCTTCAGTTTTCCAATAAAAAAATTATTAAAAAAACCTTTCCAAAATAATGCACACTTACATGTTTTAAGTTCCTAAATCCTAATTGCATCAAAGAGTGATCGTTCCGGTCTGGGTATCAGCTTATATTTCATAAAACAGTGGGGAAAATTGGTAAGGATGTATTCCATGGCCAATGAAGTCATCTTTGGCTACTCAGGAAATGGTGCACGCATCAATGCTTGCGCACAACATTGAGATGAAGATTAAGAGGGGGTGGGGCGACACACATGATAGCACTTGTTGCTTGCTTCCCCAAGCTCTGGCGCTTGCGCAGCGTCCTCAACTCGGGGGTTAGTGAACGGGATCACATTTCATTCCTAGTCTTCTTTCTAGTTTTTTCGCCAATTTGAATTTGGGTTGACTTGCGTCGAGAATCCATACCAGGCGCTGATTTCCCGGTAAAATGGGGTAAGCATGTATACACCTTTTTTAGGTGGCGGAGGTTGGTGACGAAGATAGTTTGTATCCATGGTACAATATTAATTTTAAGAATGATTTATTCCGCATTTTGATTTTGACTAAAATTTGAATTTACACACGTTCAATATGGATGAAGTTGTTATTGTAAAAGATTTAATTCTCTAATGTCAGCCGCGAGGTTTTCTTGCACCCTAGCCATGGTACGCCTCAAAAAGGATTTATTCCCCTTGTGCAATTTCCATTGTTGGAAAGAAATTGGCCAATATAGTTTTTACTGTCACTTAAAAAAATGTCAGCTTGGGTCGGAGAAATTTTTACAATGTGTCCTGAGAAAAAGTGATGCTCCATCCAATACATCCTTCACTGTAACTGCTTAAGTTAACATGAAATATTTGTTATGCTTCAAAATTCATCTAGGTTAAAAATAATATAATTTTAAGGGGCACAAAATCAATTTCTCTGAATATTTCCACACTTATGTTCTTAGTCCAAGTTCTGAAAAGGGATATGTTTTAAAGTAAGAGATACCCAAAAGACATGTTTAGTGATGGCTCACAATTCTGAAATAGCAACTGAACATAAGTGGCTTATGGCGAAACTGAACACAGTCCCTGGCTTTCTAACACTTGTAAAAAACACCTATAAAAATGAATAAATCAGATGAGCAAGGTAAATAATTAACTTTTAAGATAAATTATATACAAAAGAGACAAAGGACACTTCTAAAATCCTGTTCTACTGAAAACATGACTAGCCTAGTAAGAAAGTATTGTTGAAATATATGTATTTAAATAACAAGTTTTCAGGCCATTTTGATTTATTTTAGTATGAACATCTACTTGTCTATATTTAATAATAAAAAAAGTGCACATTTAAAACATATAAAAACAATTGGTATAATTGTTCCTGCTAAGTTGTGAAGTGTGCTTGGATATCTTCTTATCCCCAATTGTTTTAATTTGGTAGGTGTTAGAAAAATATTGAACAGACATTTAAAATATATTTTTTGCTTTTAAGGAGAAATTTTACATTTAGTAATAAACCCTGAGTAACAAATCATGTTTGCCTAAAAACTAATGAGCAATAACATCACATAGAAGTTTATGGGAATATTATCAATTAAGAATGATTTATGTAGGAGAATAGATTAACACTAAAAGTTAAAGGTGAAGGAATGAAAACCCGAAATAACTTAAAGAGTTTTTTTATTCAATACTGTCTGAAATACTTAAAGAGTGTTTTTATTTAATAATGGCATAGTTTTTAATTTGCAATATTTTAAAACTATTTTTTCATAGATACTATGGTTAAAAAATACATCACAACATTTAATGTGTTTTGAAATAATTTGTAATTTAAATGTATAAAATTCTTCTTCTTTAAAGTTGAACACGAAATCAAAGAATTAAGAAAAAGAAAGCATGAATCAATTATATACTTTAATGGATAAACAAAACTAATTTAAATGTGTTTACCTTTGTTAGGTGTGGTTGGTTCCGATGATGGTAAAAATTGAATCTCTGGAATTGGAGTTGTGAGTAGGCGGTACTCCATAAGAAGGTCCCAAAGAGCATGACGGACTGCATTACCTAGTTTTTGTGTTAAAGATTCTATGTTGACCCGGCCTTGTTTCCAAATTCGAAATTCCATTAGAGCTTGAGAGGCTTCAAAAGAAAAAGTATAAATGTAACAACTTATTAGTCAAAAGTTGAGTTTATTTTTAGGGGGAAAGTGGTATTAATTTTCTTAAAAAGCGATGATATTAAAAGCTGAATGCAATGTTATTATTTATTTAAAAATGAGTCAAATTAGTATTCAATTTAAAAAAACTAGGATAAGACCGCCTCCATTTTTCGTTAATATTGTATATTTAACTTTTTATTAACATATTCGGGGGAAAATAAAATATAAATACGCACAAAACATTTCACGCTAAGTAATATCAAACTTGATAGCTCAATATCATTACCTCGAGTATTCCGAATAGCAATATCAAAGTAATCGATTATTAATTTAGGTTTAGACCAAAAAATAATAACACTGAAACATGTCGTCATATAAGACTAAACTACTATCAAATAAAGCGAAGGGAATAAAAATTAAGAAGATATAATTTTGCAAAATTATACAGACTGTAGCAAGGTCCATGTATATTAAGCTCCTTGTTTGGGTGTAGTGGGAAATCTTTTAAAGGCTGAAAACCAAAATCGATCTATGATACCATATTTTTACATGATCAAAATGCTAATTCTCAATTAAATTACAAAAAAACAACTATGTTCAACAGCGGTAAATTGGTACTTCAACATTATGCTTGAACACGCTCTAAAAACTGATCTTGGGGAATGCTCACCAAGCGATCAATCGAATGGATCTCGAAGCGCTCAGTAATCGGCATGCAGCCGACATCACAAATCATAATAAGATGTATCTTTAATCTTTTATAAATCCACAACAAATAAATTCATACTGGCCCAGCTAATATTGTTTTTGATAGGGTTTAACTTTATTATATGAGGAAATCTTTATCTCTAATATATCTATCAAGTATTTAATAATTTGAAATAAGCCTAAGGTAAATAAAATTGAATGGTTTATTTTGTTGTTCATTATAAAATCAAATATCTAACGCAGAGTTAAAGAATTTGTGTTTAAATTCAAGAGACAGTACTTAGATATTTCTTTGAACTATGAATTATATTTTCATTATTTGAGAAATTAAAATTTATCTATAGATTTGGAATTATCGGCGTAAAGGCCCGGCACTAAATATATAAATAAATAAATATATATATATATATATATATATATATAAATACATTTACATTACTTTTCTGTAACTTTTATTTGACTTAGAATGAATTTTCCCTTGTTTTGCAGGCTAGTGAACATTCAAAATATGATCAACAAGGGAATGTAAAAGGCAGAGGAAAAGCAGCAAAAGGATAACATAAGAATAAGGAAGTGTAAGATTCTAGAGCACACATGCCAAGTACTATGACAAAGTGCCTATCATAGTTATAGCAATTTTTTAATACGTTGCACTAATCAATCCTTGATCCCAAAATATATTTTATTCGGGAACACTGGTTTTCAAACTGTGGTATGCATACCCCCAAGGGCAGCGGTTCCCAAAGTGTGCTCCGCGAAACATCTCCAAGTGCTCCGCGGAGAGATTGTAAATAAAAATAAAATAAATGTGACAAGATCTTAAAATTGTTTATTTGTGCAGTCATGAACTGTTTTTAGATAAGTATTGAGTAGAAATAATTTAGCTCCTGCATCGTGCCGTAAAGCAGTGTAAATAGCAAGTATTATGGATCCAAAGTGCATTGTCATGCGGCACCTCAGTCAGGTTTACCCGCCCGCACCTTCTCGGAACCACACAAAAAATTGAGAAAATGCGGGAAGCACATAGATTTCACGCGGCGAAACCAGACAGATAGGCTCAATGGCACCAGCTAATCCCGGCTCAATGAGAGCCTCACCTTACTTAAAGATCCGATTGTTAGCGTTGACACTTTTACAGAATTTTCTGGAAAGTCTCTATTGTATATTAAAAACTCTTTGTTTCTTCGCTCGTTCATTCTGTTGGAGTTCATTCAATGTTTAGTCGAGAGTCGAAACGAGTCAAATTGCAGTGCGATGTTATTTTTCCACAAGTGCTTTTGTTGTGTGATTTTTTTAAATAATTACGTTAATAACTTTAATGGATCTTCCCTCTTGAGGACGAAACACCTGCCTATTAAAGGTTTTTTGGAGCACCTACGTAGTGATTTAGAAAATATCATAGATTTGCTTTCAATGGATCGCTGGCTGAAGTCTGGATCCTTAAAAAAGACTATTAAAACCTCCGCCACAGTCCCTCAAGTAGTTATGGAAGCATCAACAGCTAACGAGTATGTAAAAATATTATGTTAGATGCATTTTTTTAAACGTTGAATAGTGTTTATCTATTGGCGTCTGCTAGAATAAGAGCGTGTGTCATTAAAACAAGTAACAGCTTTGGATGCCAATAACACAGGACCTAAAAGAAGAGATAGGGACTAAGGTACATACAACTTTATACAAATTAAATAGTAAATAAAGACTTTTCAGTATATGCATTGCATGTTGTACATATTGTTGCACTTTTAACAAAAATAGATTTCAGCTCAGGTTATTTTCGAATTTTGGCCTGTTAATTGGTAGTAACCTTGAAGCTGCAGCCAATTTGATGTCACCAAGCGATAGGATAAGATGGTTACTCACATTTAACAAGCATTGTGAGCAAACATGCGAGAAACATTTACATTCTTAAACAATATTCAACGTTAATTTAGGAGCAATGGTTCTTTGATCAATTGTTTTATTAAATACTTGACATTTATTATTATCATTAATATTATTTACCCAGATGATACGAATATTATTTTTATATTGTAGTGTGGAAGAAGATGGAGCAGTTGCCAATGCTAGAATTGCTGGACAGGATGAAGGGTTTTTAGACGAATCAGCGACAGCAGGTGTGACAGAAACTTCTGAACTGTTGAAAGAACTGCCTAGTACTAGTTCTTTGGAGATCAGTGCCACAGGTAAAAAAATTATAAAAAGGAAGTATCACGATTCCTACTTGGATATTGGATTTGTTGAGACTAGTGACAACAAACCACAGTGCGTAGTTTGCATGAAAGTTTTGCCAAACAGTGCGATGTTCCCAGCAAAAATGCGCCGTCATTTTGAGGGGGTCCATCCAGAATGCAAGGGCAAACCGACTGATTTCTTCAGAAGGAAGTATGGTGAACTTACACAAGCCCAGAAAATTATATCTTATCACTCAAAAACAGTTAATGAACAGGCTTTGATGGCGTCCTACTTAGTCATTTACCGAGTTGCTCAAGCTGGCGAAGCCCATACCATCGCTGAAAACCTTATAAAGCCTTGTGTAAAGGACATAGTTGAATGTATGCTGGATGCAAAAGCCACGAAACTCGTAGACACCGTTCCTTTGTCAAATAACACGATTTCGCGACGAATCGGGGACTTAGCAGAGGATGTGAAAGCTACTTTACTTTCACGAATAAAATGCACTAAGTTTTCGCTCCAAATGGATGAATCAACGGATGTGGCTGGATTGGCACTTTTAATAGTATTTGTACGCTACCAATACTTGGAGTCTTTTCAAGAGGATCTGCTTCTCTGCAAGCCTTTACCAACTAACACAAATGGCGCTGAAATTTTCAAATTAATAGAAGAATTTTTCACAGTGAGTGACATCCCATGGGATAATTGCGTTGATGTGTGCACGGATGGCGCAAAGTCCATGACTGGGAAGACGTCCGGTGCTATCTCAAGAATAAAACAAAAAGTCAAGGAATGCAGCAGTAGCCACTGCATCCTCCACCGCCATGCCCTTGCTGTGAAAAAAATGCCACCCTTCCTAAAAGAAGTCTTGGACGAAAGCGTGAAAGTAATTAATTTTATCAAATCTAGAACTAAAAATACAAGACTATTCAAGCTGTTGTGTGAAGACATGGGGAGTCTACATACGTCTTTACTTCTTCACACAGAAGTAAGGTGGCTTTCTCGTGGCAAAGCTTTGACTCGGCTCTTTGAAATGAGGGCTGAAGTCAGAACCTTCCTGATTGACAACGACTTCGCTTTGGGACACAGGCTGTGTGATGAGCATTGGGTTATGAAATTGGCGTATTTAGCAGACATTTAAAAAAAAGTTAATGACTTAAGTATCTCACTTCAAGGGAAAGCAATAACCGTTTTTGACGCCAGCGATAAAGTACAAGCGTTTAAAAAGAAAATAAAGTTTTGGGCGGATTCAATGAAAAATATAAATCTAGACAGTTTCCCAATGGTAAAAGAATTTAGAGAAGAACTAGATTCTGACGTACCCGAATATATCTTAAATGAGTTTCACGTTCATCTGCTAAATTTGCTTGATAGTTTCAACTGTTATTTTCCAGAAGAATTCCACGATAAAATAAAAGAGAACTGTTGGGTTGTAAACCCATACTCTGCTGTGTCGGAAAAGCCAGCCTGTCTGACATCACACCAGTATGAGTGTATGATTGATTTGACATCAGATTCTGTGGTAAAATATAATTTTGCAACTAAGAATTCACTAACAGAATTTTGGTGTCAGCTAAAAGACGAATTTAAAGTTTTATCAGATAAAGCGAAAATCATCCTTTTACCCTTTACAACAACTTACTTATGTGAATCAGGATTCTCTGCTTATGTGGCTACTAAAACAAAATATAGATCCCGCCTGAATGCAGAGCCAGATATTCGGTTGCAGCTGTCCCAAATTAAACCAGATATAGCCACATTGTGCAAATCAAAACAGTCCCATCCCTCTCATTAGAATCTAAGTTCTTTGGCTATGCTTTATCGTTCTTTTTCGATACCAAGCTACATTTTTTATTTTGAAACTGTAATACCTTATATAGGTGAGTAGTATTGTATATTTACACTACCTGCTTTGAATTCGTTCTCAAATGTGTTGCATTACTTTATGTTTTTTGTTGTTGGTTTTCGTTTATGTATTTAAGTAAATTCCTTATTTCTCTGAAATTAGTGTAGAAAAAATATTTATAATGAATAAAACTTTATGTTTAAGGTGAGTATGCAGCGGACGCGAGTTAGGGAGAGTTAATTTAAAGTTTCTAGATCTAGAGAAACTTTTTTTTTGCCAAAATAAGAAAACTATTGCTTCTATAAAAACATAGAGTTTAATTTTCTTCACATGGTGACCTCATTAGTTGTTGAATATCTGTCGTGAACAGAGCAGCATTATCTAAGAAACTTTTTAAATGAAGAGAAAAATTTGTTATTAAATTCCAGGACATCCTTGACAGATATTCAAGAAATGTTGATCTCGCCATGTGAAGAAAATTAAGCTCTATGATTCTATAGAAGCAATATTTAATTTATTTGATCCTAAAAAAAGTATTGCTATAAAAAGTGCAAAAACACTCGCCTTTTCTTGCGTCCCCTGCATCCCCACCTTAACATGTCCAAATGCTTAAAAATTCGTTTCCAGAGCCAATAATGCTGTCATTCGGTTACTACCTATGTAGGTGCTAGGTGAAAATATCTTCGCCTTTATGCCGAATACACGTATGTGCAAAATTAGTGTTTAGAGAAAAAAAACGTAAAGTTCTAATTTTCAATGTCTTTCAATGGGAAACATTAAGTTTGGATCAAAATATAAGCTATTTTGAATTCGAAAAATAATTCGTGCTTTTGTTATATGATAAAAAAATTGTCTAGCAACTTGAAAATGCAGTTACGTAAAAACAGCCAAAAATGAACATGGTCTAAGGGCAACGATAGTGCTCCGTCACGAATTTCTCTCCTGAGAAGTGCTCCGCGACTCAAAAAGTTTGGGAACCGCTGCCCAAGGGTATACACCTGACGTTCAAGGGGTATGCGAGTAGATCTAAAGGAGAACATTGGCAAAATGACAAGAGAAAACGTGACAGAGAACAAACAGGCTAGGGAATTTTCAATGTAAATGAGGGGTATTTTTTCTTTTTATTACTTTAAATTTGACCTGACATTTGGAAACATTTTATTGTGGAAGCACAAGAGGCTTTTAGTCGTGACAAAAGGGTAAAACATAAAAAAAAGTTTGAGAGCCAATGATAGAGACAATATTAATAAATATATATGTAACTATATAACTATGAAAAGAGCTGTATAAACAAAGCCTTTATCATATTTAATTATTTAATTGAGAAAATTTATTTAACAAAAGCATAGGGTACTTAGACATATTTTAACATATATTACAGACAAATCCACACTTTCATGTTATTTGGAAAATTCAAACTATTGTAACCGCTAGTTAACAAAAATCACATGACACCAAAATTTCCACCTGAGAATTAATTTGATGTTTCACATCAAATTATAGTATTAATTAGATTTTGCAAATCATCAGATTTCTTAAATTATTTGAAAATAAATATAAATAAAGTTTAAGTGTATTCAAAACAATAATCTTAAGAGATAATCAAATAGAGAGAATTAAGCTTACATAATTCTTTGAATGCACAGTCAGATTTATTTATTATGGTAGAAGTAAGTGCAGCAAAGTCATCAGGTTTTAATTCTTTCTTGTATGCAGTGATAAAGGGTTTTGCATAATTTGAATGTTGTATTGTGTGGCCTTGAGTATCTACTACAGCAAGAGCAATGCAAGCTATGCCTTTATTGCCTGATGTAGTACTTTGATTATATACAAATATATCCTTCTCAGATACACGTTTATTGGAGGTTTCTGGCTGGGAGTAATCCTGTAACATAAAATAAAATATAATTAGGATTAATACGTATAGGATAAAATATATTTAAAATTATAGAAATTAATTATATCAACATTTAAAAGATAATATAAATAGTGATCAATACAAGATAAAAATATAATAATATCAAGCAATCAAAAAGAGGATTCTTTTTATTAATTATGCTAGAATAAAGTTAATCATTGAGTACAAAATTAAAAACATGTTTATTTATGTTATGAAATCAATAAGCGAAAGCTTTCTACATACTTGAAAATGATATTCTGACCGGGCATCTGTATACTTTGGAATGTATAGAAACTGAAGAATGTTTTGATGAAGATAGAATACCAGAGCTTGAAGATATGGTACAGCATGAGATTGAACTGAGAACTGAAAATTATTCACAAAAACTCATTTATATAAATATAACAAATTAAAGTTGAGGATTCATAAATATGACAAAATGAAATATTAAATTGAATTAAATTTTTGGGAGACATTGAGCATATTTCTGTTTGGTTAAACTTTCACATACATTATGGTTTTCCCGATAATTCAAGGATTTGTTTTGTTAAAAAATGGAAACAAACTTAAGTGATGATAATTCTCTCAGACTAATATATTTTAAATTATTTAATACATTCACAATAGTTTTTCCTGATAATAAACTTAAGATCAAATCAAATATGACAAGATTAAATTTCAATTTAAAATATAGGATATACTTTTGTTTTTATTTAATTCATCCTTCCACAACTAATGGAATATTGAATGTACAACCATAATATTATCTATCATATTGGAAAAATAAAGACTTTTATAAAAGTTTGGGCTTGGGCTTGACAGCTTAATAGGCTCGCCAATTTCAAGCTTGTTGTATAAGACTGGCTATGTTCTGTTTTGTGTGTTTGGTTATGGAAGATGTTTTGGTTAATATTCTCTTTACTTGTCTGGATATTGGTTAAATAAGCAGTTGGTCTGGAAAAGGGGGAAGGGAGGGAGAATCCAACAAAAGAATAAGTGTTCAGATGGCCACTAAAAAAATTCTATGTCAAAACCAGTCAACTAGTAGTTGAAGTGAGAACCATAGTTATCAACGATCAAAAAAGTATCTCCCTGTAAAGATGGAAGAACACAAATAGCTTAGGCACATCTTAATTCAAAAGTGTTACCATGTATATTTATTGATAAGTACTTCTTTAACTTGTATCTCTAAGGGTGTTTAGGTGATCATAAAGTGAATAAATACTCATGATTGACCTGAAATTGAATGATGGTATTGTTTAAAGCTAAATCTTCAAAACCAACCAAGTGTTTTAATCTTAAATTGTACTTTAGTTATATTATAATGAATCATATTTAATCTATCATTTTTTTATCTCAAGTTTATTCACAAATTATGCTGTTATTTAAAATCATGCAAATTATCTTTATCTTTTGATAAAAAGTTATTTTTAAGTCTAATATTCATTTCATTGTACAAATACAAATGCTAATGTCATTTAAAAGATGGAAATTTATGATTATATAAATAGTAGAGTCACATTTTCTATTAATTGTCTAAAAATTGAAATAAGTATTCTATTTTTATCTACAGAATTAAGTTGTATATCTATGTGTTTATTGAACTCAGGGCCGGCTCAACTCAATTTGATACATTGTAAATTTTCAAGAATATTGAGTTCAATCAACAAATTTGAGCCTAGAGACAATTGATTGGAAATATACCATTTATTTAAAAAAGAAATAATACATTTTTCAGATAGGACTTGAAAATATTATTGTAATCACTTCATGTATAAAAAAATCCTTAAACATTGTGTATGATTTTAATTAAAAAACATCATTTAGCCTATAAACAAAAATTCTTTTATATACCTGATACACATTTATGCTGTTGATGTTTAATAATCACAATGTTTTAACATGAGAACTTAATAGGATAAACATTAAAGCTGCTAGGAAGTAAAATAATGTAAAAAGCATACAAAGAGATCATTAATAAATGTTAAAATATTTACCTGAATAATAGAATCAGGCGCATGAAAAGGCTTTTGAATGAAATGAACATCGTCTGGTGTCAGTTTACACATGGGATTTCTAGCAAGCATGACTGACAACACTTCTAAGACAGCATCATCCATGCGATTCTGTAAAACTTGCACTAGCTCTTCCTTAATTTCAGGACCTAAAATAAAATGGTTATGAGTGATTCAAAAATTAAATAAAACAGTTCTAAGTCTTTAACTCAAAATGATAGAACCAATAAAAAATGTTTCTTAAATTAAATAAATATTTTTTTTTCATTGAGACAAAAGGTGTTGACTAGAAACCTAGGATAATTTTTTCTAAGAAATCTTCATGTTAGACTGGTCTGCTGAGGATGGGGAGATCGGGGTTCAAATCTTGGTCGGATCTATTGAGAATGGTTCATCCTAAATGGTTTCCCACTCTCCTTCCAAGCAAATGCGAGTATATTACCGATAAAATGATTCCTTCTTCATCCCTACCCTATTAGAGCTATTATCATATTTAAATATATACTTAAAGGCGAGTAAGACATGGTGATAAAATTAATGAAAATAGGCAAGGTTTAAGGGTTTGGTGGGTTTTTTTTTCGAATGCACTAGGGCATATAAATTCCGAAAAAAATATAATTTTTTGTTTCCAAGTATTATATTATAGAGAAAATGGTGAGAACTGGGTGAATTTAATAAATTTTTATGTAGGTTGACTACTAAAATCTTCAATCTTAACGGGAATAGATATAGTAAACACCATTGTTTGGATAATGTTCATATTTAATTTGGTAACAAGTAATAAATTACAAAATTATAACATCTTTGATTTATTCCGTTCTCCTTATTGGTTTATTCTATATTTATTATTATTTCAAATATGGATAAGAAAATAAAAATAAAGAAGATATAATTTTACCCTTGATTAGTTTAATTTAAGAGATTCATTCGTCAAATAAATTATGTTACATTGCATTAAATTAAAAGTATTATATATTTTCTATTCTCTTGTACACTACCACCAAGGGTGTAGAGAGAGGGGGAGGTCTGAGGGGTCCTCCCCCCCTGGGATTTGTTGAAAAGACCCTTAAAATGTATATCATAGGAGTGTGGTACTTGAAGAATAGCTCGTTTTGCTTGTTTTTCAGAGAAAAATTTATTTATGAGTAGTTTATATATGACTATTACTTTTTGAAGTCAAACATATTTAAAAAATGGTAACTCTTTTGTTAAAATTTGAAATCTAAGGAGTATTTTACATGATAGATAACAAAGTTATAGAAAGGCTGGGGCCGGGTCCAGACCCCTGGAACTTGACCCCCTGAAAGAAGGTTCATGTATATGTTTAGAGGGTTGGTAAAATTCCCTACTGGACCCCCCGCCCCCCCCACCTGAGAAATATTAGCTTTCTATGCCATTGACCCCCAACAGCAATAATGTTACTGATATGTATTAATGGACCCAAAATCTATTTACTAGATCATATAATCATAAAAGATATAATTATATATTTATTACTTATAAAATGCCGACTGTACTTAAATAAAACTATCTATTTAATAACACACGAAACAAAAAATATTTAGAACAATATTTTTGCAATAACAATGATAATCTTAATTTTTAACCTGCTTCAGAAATTCCATGGACTTTAAGCGTTACTATATCTTCTGGCTTAATCCCCAATGGCTGGGGTGTGACACAAGGTGTTGCGCTTTCTGCAGGACTAGCTACTGTCTCTCTCTCTCCAAATGAGCGCAATCTAGGACGGCCATCTACTGTCTAGACAACAATAAAAAATTGTGTGTCATTAATAAGAAACATATTAATTTCTATTTTAGTTCAAATTAGTTAAATTAATTTAATCACTTAATCAGTGGGGTAGGAATAGGGAGTGTAGTTTGAGAAAATATACCCCCCTAAATATTTTATATCACAAGAATGGTTGGTATTTAAATAAACAAAAAGTAAACCCAAAATAATTTTCATTTTTAAGTGATAAATGTATTCTTGCCCAAACGAGCTAGACATTTGTAATATAATAAACATTAAAAAAAAATTGTATGTTATTTTGTTACTACCTAAAGTTTATACCTTTCTAATTTTTTTTTACATAGTCTTAAGAAACTAGAAATTCATTTTTAACACTTTTATTTCATTAATTTAAGTTACATTTTCTTTGAGCCTACTTACAGTTATTAATTTAGTTTCATTATAGATTTTAAATATTACTATTTTATAGAGATTAATATGTTCAGTATCTTTATCAGGGTTCTTACACACATATGAAACATAAATTTAAGGACTTTTCAGGGACTTTTTAAGGACCAAAACTGTTATTTCTCGTACTGCCAAAAGCTAAACACGTCAATAAAAAAAATTATAAGCCGTAGCAAATTTTTAATGGATGGGAAACAATAAATTTTCACCAAATTTAATGAATAGATAGGACTATAAAAATAGAAATCTAACTTTGTTGTCACTTACTTCACTCTCCTTGGTTTATTGGTTAGTGCAGTCATTCTATATTTAATGTTCCACAAGATGAGTATGGATTTCATAATTTAACAATGTTTTCTGCTGGCACATGCTTTTCATTTACGGTATTTTATATACAGGAGTCTAAGCATGAATGTTTGTACTAACAATAATTAAAATATCAGTTTTTTATAGGTCCTAGAATCAGCAGAACGAGTAACAAATAGTTTAAACAAAGAAATATCGAGCCAAATAACATTTAAATGATTTTATATCCATTTAACCAATCAAATAGCTGCTTGTTGATGTCAGCCAGTGCAGCAGTTTTTTCTCTTGCTGGTCTTCTGAAACTGTTAAGACTTTGACACAAATGTTAGATTTCCTGTTGTTTCTGCCTGCTCTGACAGTCTATCAGCAGTTTTGGTAAGTGTGTCTACATCAGCCTGAAGCCTTTGTTTTTTTGCTTTGAGTTCATCTATTTCTTTTGTGAAACTTTTCCTTTTTGGATTCTTCTGTGCAGTTTCTTTCCCTCTTCGATTCGCCTCCAAATAACTTTGCCACTGTTGTTGTGCACCAGCAACCTAGATAACCATATCTTTGGTGATTTCAATATTAGTAACACCACCAACTGATGCAATTTGTTGACAAATTATTTGATGTGCAATGAATGTGGGCTGTTGCATATTTTCCACTTCTATTTGCTTGTTTATAGAAAAACCTCTCACAACTGCTGCTTGACCATGTGATAGAATAAGTACCATTTTCATCACACACCACAATGTCATATTTTGTTCTAGGCTTCGCACAAGCACATAACAGTGACTCCAAATAGTTTGTCCCAGGCTTGAAATTTTGAAATTCAGAAGAAAAGCCAAACTCTGCAATAAATTCTTTATATGATGAAATTAATGCATCACATTCAGTTTCCTGAAGTCTTTTAGCCTCTACTAGTATCTTAAGTACTGACACAAACTTGGTTGCACAGTTAGTATCCACATTCATATCTCGATGATCCATACAACTAAGGTTTCTCACAATTGAGTACTGTAATGGGCACTTATGCAAGATTTTCTTTACTGTTTCAATAGGAAAATCACGACATTCCATTCGCACTTGAAGAACATCCTTTTCTTTAACAATTTTTTTGTGGAGCAAATTCTTTACTCTTTTTCTGCAGCGAAACCCAAGTTTATTTTGGGTCACTGGCAGCTGATTTTCCTTTTTCTCTACTTCAACTTTAACCAGTTTGTTACTGGTAGTTGCTTTATTTATTTCATCTTCTTTAATGAATCTCTCCATTAAGTTTCTAAAGCATTTTACACATGTCTCTTTCAAGAAATGGAAGCATTGGCTTATCAGTTTGGTACATTGTCCAAAAAAGGTTCTACTTGTTTTGCAATTGACTGAAATATTAAAAGCTTTATAGGAGTCAATGCATCACTGGTCACTTCTTTCACAACTGTAAAGGAATTGGTATTTGGATTGGGAAGTTTCTTGTCAGTATCTAACTGCACATATTTAGTTACATGAGGCAACATTTCAAGAGCACAATGACTGCTGCATACTTTCAAGGCCCAAATAATTTCGGCCGTTAGAGTTTCCTGTCCAGTTAAAAAGGAGCTTACTATCTGCTGTCCATGTGGTAGTGGTTCTGAATCAGGAGCCACGGAACTTGAAGATTGATCTGGTTGTGTAGCACTGAGAAAATAGTGAATTCCTAAAGGGTTTTTTTTACATTCAAGACTACAATGTTTTTTCCCATTCATGTGACTTGTTAAAGCATACACCCCCAATTTGGCAATGTCAAATACTAAAGAGCATATGCTACATCTGGCTTTGTTCCTGTCTGGCACTTTTACAAACCATTTATTGAATTTGGGGTTATGTAACCACAAATCATTGAAAGTACAATTCCCCGGCATATTGGCACGTAAATAAAAACAAAACATCGCAAAAGGAGATTTCCAGCCTTTACGTAACACACGGTATTAAAAGTTACAAAAAAAAATCCACAGTTCACCAGACCCAAGATTCAAACCTCGCTCTTCTCGTCCTTGGCAGTCTAGCTCAACACAAAACTAGTGCTTTAGCTAACTACACCGAGGCGGGTATAAGTTATAAATGGGGTGACCAGGTGGTCTAGGGGTAAGGTGTCAAGACTTTTGTGCTGGAAGTCTGGGGACCAATCCTCAGTACCGGCACAGATTTAAGTGATTGTCAAACCCTTCCTTCCCCTCTGACAAGACTTGTATTAATTACAACTTGTGAATGTGTGGAGTGCCAGGCTTCCACCGTGGTTCGGATCCGACGTTAAACTGTAGGTCCTCCATTTCATCTCACAATCACCCTATCATTACATATTAGCTTAAATGTATACAGCCCGAACAGGTAGTAAGACACGTTGATGATAATAATAGTATAAATTCTGTATCTCAATGGAAAGCTCCTATTATTGTGGAAAAACTTTTGTCTTATATGTGTAAGAAACAAAGCCTTCAGGGGACAAATCAACAATACCCAGTATTCACATAATATAGTTAGCTCTCTCGGTGCCAAATTGATGCTTTGTCATAAAACTAATAATGGATTTTCTAATTCAATACTTTCAAGGCCCAAATAGTTTCGGCCGTTAGAGTTTCCTGTCCAGTTAAAAAGGAGCTTACTATCTGCTGTCCTTGTGGTAGTGGTTCTGAATCAGGAGCTGCAAAACTCTAAGATTGCTCTGGTTGTGTAGCACCGAGAAAATAGTGAATTCCTAAAGGGTTTTTTTACATGCAAGACTACTATGATTTTTCTCATTCATGTAACTTTTTAAAGCAGACACCCCCATTTTGGCAATGTCAAATACTGAAGGGCATATGCTATATCTGGCTTTGTTCTCGTTTGGCACTTTTACAAGCCATTTATTAAATTTGGGGGTATGTAACCGCAAATCATTGAAAGTACAATTCCCCGGCATATTGACATGTAAATAAGAACAAAACAAAGCAAAAGGCGATTTTCTGAATTTACGTAACACATGGTATTAAAAGTTACAAAAAAAATCCATTCAAGAATAAAGAAACAATGGTTTATTTATCCATGGCAGATTACTTGCTATCAAACATTAATAAAACTTTCGTGTGGAAATAAACACAGTGGCAACGAAGCAAACTAAACCAGTACTTAAGGATTTCCATAGAAATAAAACGCATTAAAATAAAACAAACTATACAGCTACCATCTAAACACAAAATGTCACGGGATAATGTTTACAGACACCAAAATGGTGCAACCATAGATAATAGAGCTATAGAATGGCAACTCCCTGTAGTAAGGCTAGAACAGGAATTTGAGCTCTAAGGTGGTTGAAAGATGAACTAATAGCTATCGGCGGGTATTTTAGTGCAAAGCTGTAATTATAGGTACTTAAAGTATTAATAGGTAGTCGCAAATATTCAAATAATTATTACAAATGATGGTTTTAAAGCAACTTATAAAAAACTGGCATATGCACAATAATAGTTTTTAAATATAGGAAATTAAAGAAAACATTGTATTTCGAAAGTAGCGCTAATGTGTTTGCCAGAGAAGTTAACACTGTTTCCCCTTGTCCCTATAGGGATCATAACCCATGGGTTGATGACGCGATAAGATAACAAATAAAACAAAAGAAGCGGGAAGAGTAGCGGAGAGTAAAGTAAACAGCAGACAACAGCTAACACTTGATCAAAGAGCATGCGCTAGATATTTCATGTCCCAGTACATCTTAAATCACGATCTTTACAACCATTTCAAAAATTAACATTGAAACCTGGAAATTACAGGACTTTTCAAGGCCCAGAGCAATTTAAGGACTTTTCCAGGCCTTGAACAGACACACATTAAATTCCAGGTCTTTCAAGGACTGTAGAACCCTGCTTTATTCACCTGAGAATTGACATCATCAATAATATGAGTTGAAGAGATGTTCGAAGAAATTGGGGTTTTGCGGGCATAAAAGGATGCAACAGATGAACTACGAGACACCTGCCCTGGCGAATTGTCTTCATTATCTGATCTACCCACATAAGATGTCAGTTTATTTTGGGCACGCACATTTTCATGAAGTCTTAAGTAAAACACATGTCCAGTGTTGTCTTGGTATACAAACATGTTTTTTCGATTATTAACAGAAAAACGATTGAGAACTGTGCAGAGGGCTTGTATTCCTCTTGAAAAACTTGGCTTGCCAGGTCCTGTTTTCAAACGAGGATGAAGGAAAAAGTGGGTCTCCCATACCACACTACAAGCAAACCACCCGGGTGGAAATCTGTTTGATACTTCCAATAAAGTAGCTTGACGTTCACCATCTACTGCACCTAGAAATTAAACAAAAACCTATTTAAATAAGTTTAAAATAGTTAAAATGTTTTAATTATATACCATATTAGGAATTTTCATGTATAAAGTTTTCTAGTTGTTTTACTCTAATAATTCTCTTGTGTACTGCTGCCCCATTTAATGTTTTCAAATGGTGTTTTTGAATTAGAAAACATTTAGAAGTGAGGGGTCAAAGCTGTAATTTAGCGCATTTGGCCCTTAAAGGGCCTTATAATCTGAGTGGGCTAACTTTAAGACAATTACAAATTCGTGCACACAGAAAATAATGAAATGTCAAATTTTTAATAAGAATTACACTACAATAGATGAATGCAACATTTATTAAATCATACATAAATCTTAATACCCCTATGTATTAATTTAGCAGAGGAATAATTTAAATGTACTATTAAACGTAGTTTTGTATGAAAAGACATGGCGAATTTATAGTTTTTCCATATTTTTTAAAAATATTCATCTTTGGTTTATGTGCATAACGTGCATGTCCTATGTGCCAGTGTTGGATTCAAATGCTAGCCTGTATTACTATAAGAAATAACTCTATTGAAGCCCTTGGAGCATACAAGTCAATTGTGTTATTTAAATCTAAGAAATAAGTTATTAAAAAAATTAATTTATTAAATATAAGAAATAATATAAACATACCTAGATATACTTATTTTCTTAATTTAAGTTATATTTTGGTTGAAGGTAGGTTTTGTGTAGTATTTAATATAGCATTAGAGCAGCGTTTCCTAATTAAATTTAGACATAGAACTCTTTTGTATTTTGTAGAGATCAACAGAACCATTTAAATATTTTTGGCATTGCACATAAGTAAAAAA
>CABFOV010002162.1:9694-25519 GCA_902141375.1 Timema poppense
CCCCCGCCCCCCTCTTTGTTCTGAGATATTTAACATGTATTTTCTGAACCTATTGATTAAATAAGCACACGACTCATTAACTAACTTAAATATAGAACAGACACAGCACCCACTTCCTTTTATTATAGAAGACACTAAGGCGGCCGCTTCAGTCAGCGAGAAGGAGGCACTCGCTGTCAGGCCGCTTCTGGAACTACTTTGCATTGCTCTTTCGAACTTCACCAACAACCACTCTTTGTCAGCCAATAAGGAAGTAGGGAAAGAAAACTACAGAACTCGTTCATTTTATTTATCACTGCGTCTTACTACCCGTTTGAGTCATACTCTCGGCTCTTAATGACGCTAATGGTTTTATGGATTTGGAAAGGTTGTATTTAGAGAAAGTGTACTCGCATTTGTGTGTAGGGAGAGTGGAAAATCTTTTTTTTTTTGGGGGGGAAAACCATTCCTTGGTACACCCAACTGAGATTTACAAAATTTGTTATCTTAAGGTTAGAAGGAAAGCTGACTGGCATTTCTCAAATATCTTAAGTTTTATTTTGTGAACCCATCAAATGATTGCTGTATTTGTCAGAGCAAGGCTAACTCTAGAGCCCCTTTCCATCAAGCTTGGTCTCACGGCTCTGCAAATATGTTTAAAAAGGAATAAGGTCACATTTAATAAATACATATATATATATATATATTAATAAAACTCAAAGTATCGGGTTGTTAGTGAAAAAGAGCCCTGTTTGTAATCTTTCAGGGTGACCTGGCGGTCTAGGGGTAAGGTATCAGACTTCTGTGCTGGGGGTCCGGGGTTCAATCCTTGGTCCCGGCAAAGATTTATCTGATTACCAAACCCTTCCTTCACCTCTGACAAGACATCTTGTAAATGTGGAGAATGCCAGGCCTCCACCGTGGTTCGGATCCCACGTTAAACTGTAGGTCCTCCATTTTCATCTCACAATCACCCTACCATTACACATTAGCGTAAGTGCGTATAACCCGAACGGGTAGTAAGACGCGGTGCTAATAATAATAATAATCTTTCGAGTTTATTTTGGTGTGAACCATAGTTGGAAATAGCGCATTGTTGAATTACTGAGGCGGGCCCCCCTTGAATGCTCACATACTTAGACCTGTAACGAATATTTTTTTCTCTGTAAAGTCATGTTTATTATATTTTCAAATAATTTGTTTTAAATTTGGAACACTTATTTTGAAAAATGCTGTCACAATCATAAATAGGCACCCTTTAATTTAATTTACACTTATTCCCATATAGGTAGTAAAACGGGTTGCTAATTAATAATTAAATAAGTAGATGTACACTTATTGAATTTTTGAAATTATATACATAGCCTATTTATGTTTTTTCAGATAATAACTATCTGAAATTATTTAAGATAATGGCCTGAAAAAGGGTTAATTGTTTATGTAGACAGTAATTGTGACCAATTGTTGACAAAAGAAAATTATATGTTGTAGTTATAATGTATTGTGATAATTTAAAGATTAGGCCTACAATATTGTGGATAGCATATAATTTGATGTAGTTACTGGTTTAAATATTTAGGAACAATTTTAACGAGCAATAACAATATTAAAGAGCGCGAAAGTAAACTTTCGAGTTCCTAATGCCACTGAGTAAGAAAGTAAGAGTGGATAACAAAGCTCCCTTGATTTCTTTGAATACCTACTTAGACATAATACAACAAAGGATTTAAGCAAAAGTTTTACAGATTGTTGATACTTGATTATAATCGGCGAGGACTATTGTTAAAGTACTACTTTTGAAACAAGAGATGATATACCGGTACATATATAAATGCATATTCAATTCTTTTAATAATATACATAAGTAAAGTGTTTTATTATTGTGTGTTATATTCCTATTGTAATAACTTACTTGCAAATATTTATCTGAAATGGATAGAGTATGTTTGTATTTTTCTATTTATTTGATGTTTATAAATAAAAAAGAATGAAAATTACGAAATTAGAAGCATTTTTATCCTTCAACAATACAACTTATGTCTTCAGATTTTAAAACATTTACTTGATCCAAAATCATTTAACTGTAGAGACTCGTATTACTAAATTATAGTGTTCGTAGGAATGGAAAATATAGATAGACACTTGTTTATCTAAATTTCAGGAAAGTAAAAAACCTTTAGATAATTTCATTAAAAAGGTAACGTGGTTTGAAGTTGATTACAGTTTTTAAGTTTACTTCTTTTTTTTTGTACAATTTATAATTTTACCATGAAACACAAACAAAGGAAAGAAAATAACATTATAATTGAAAAAGTATTTAAGTAATAAAAGTTCTCCTCCCATGGTAGATATTATTATATTAACATATATGCAGAAAATAAATTTTGGTCTTTATAATAAAATTAATGAGAAATTTAATATTTAAATTTGAATATAATACATTTAAAACTTTTAAAATCTATAATGTTTTATGATGGGTGACCTGGCGGTCTAGGGGTAAGGTGTCAGACTTCTGTGCTGGCGGCCGGGGTTCAATCCCCGGTCCCAGCACACATTTATCTGATTACCAAACCCTTTCTTCACCTCTGACAAGACATCTTGTGAATGTGGGGAATGCCAGGCCTCCACCGTGGAAATCACCCTACCATTACACATTAGCGTAAGTGCGTATAACTCGAACGGGTAGTAAGATGCGGTGCTAATAATAATAATAATATAATGTGCTATGAAATTATCAGTTGAAATAATTTTAACAATAGCTAACTTTGTTAATTGTTTTTCTTAATATTGCGTCTTGTTTCCTTTCTGAGACTTTAAATTATTACAAATAATATTAATCTTAGTTATTCTTTATTACTAATGTTTTGAAAAATATCCAGAATTAATCATTTTATTTGTGAACCTTATTATTAGACAACTTCCTTGGTTCTTTTTTTTAAATCTATGTGTATATCCTTCCAGTTATATTATATACACATTGCCAAGGACCAAAGCGAGACGCTTAAGTTTATTGTTTGCTACATTGTGAGGGGACAGATTTAATGGTTTCTTTCAATGTTCTTATGTGCGATCATGTTTCTGATAAATAAAAGTGTTATTGTTTGAAAATAGTGAAGTAAAATACCACACTTTCCCGAAGAAACATTTACATTAAAGGATATACAATTCAGTTTTACAGGTAATACTGTACAAATACGAATAAACTCTAACATATGTAAATAAAATTTAGTTATCATCAATGTTTTTTATAATCTGCCAAGACTACACTTATAATTAAAGTTGGCTAGTAGTTTGTATATAGGTTTTAGAAACCATACCATAAGGAAAGTTAGATAAATATAATGAATAAGGTGTCTTAAAACTTGATTACATTTGTTTAAATGACCAACTTCGTGTAGTTGCCATACATTCAAACTATCACTTAGGTTATAGGCTTGTAGAAAATATTATTATATTATTATATTTTTTAAAAAGATGGCTCACATCTTGTCAATAGATTCAAACATTGTTATGCTCTTCAAAGCTTTTACTGACATATTTATTTCATTTAACTATACACACTTTGATTATATCATATATTCAATCAAATTAATGAAAGATGTCATAATGCCATATTACCATGTATGGGTGTAGGAGAGAAAGAGATACCCGAAAGTTTTCTTCTCTCCTACATAATGGTATGCAGACAACAGCTCGAAAATTTCGGCCACATATGTTCATCCAGTTATACTATAGAGCTCACTTCAGAGGTTAATGTATTTGTGGGATGTGGTATCACTGGATATATTTCGTATCCTTGCAACTGTATGCGTCGCTTTTTATTACATTTTTTCGGTTGTGAAATTTTAAGCTACAGACAAGCTGCTATGAATGAACTTCTAAAAATTGTTGACAATTTATTAGAAACCAAATAAAGGATTACAATGTTCGGGAACACGGGCAATACCGGAAGCTCGTTTGCATTTGGTTCCAATAAGTAAGCTTTGCTATAGGTCACTAAATGCAATCTAAAAATATTATGGCATTTAATTTTTCAAAGGCGGGATATATTTTTCATTTAAAATTAGTGTATTTTATTTATTTAGATTGTTGTTGCGATATTATGATAGTTTGCCTATGTTTGAATCACCCATAGTTTTACTTGTTAATCATAAGCAGTTGTGATGTCCCAACCAGAAGAATGAGGTTTGGCATTTTGTATATTTTGTATGTTTTTAGGACACCGACAGGTTTCGGCCTCAACACTGCAAGTCAAGGAGGAGGATTATTCGGCGCTTCGCCATCATTTGGCTCCACGGCAGCTCCTAATCTTTCCTTTGGCTCCTCAGCCCCATCTCAACAACCCACAGGGCTCTCATTTGGCGCACCTTCAGGGCAGACTTCTGGTCTATCGTTCGGGACTCCGGCCTCAGCTGCTTCTTCTGGATTATCATTTGGTGCACCTTCTGTATCGACTGGCCTCACATTTGGAGCACCTGCATCAACTGTGTCAACAGGTCTTTCGTTTGGTGCACCTACATCAACAAGTCTTTCGTTTGGCGCACCTGCATCAATCGCATCAACAGGTCTTTCGTTTGGTGCACCTGCATCAACAGGTCTTTCGTTTGGTGCACCCGCATCGACTGCGTCCACGACTCTAAGTTTCGGACCAGCTTTATCTACAGGCCTCAGTTTTGGAACGCCCGCATCTACTGGTCTCACCTTTGGGGCTCCTTCCACAATTGCTTCAACCGTTCTGCCATTTGGTGCACCCACATCAACAGGACTCTCATTTGGTGCACCTGCCACGACCACATCTGGCCTTTCCTTCGGTGCACCGTCTGTGCCAACAACCTCGACTGGTCTATTTGGCGCTCCAACTTCAACCGTCTCTACAGGTCTGACGTTCGGTATTGGCCAAACACCCGGTCTATTTGGCGCTCAGGCATCGACCGTGTCAACCGCGACGTCTAGCACTGGCCTGGGCGGGGGCCTCTTCAGCGCTCCAGCAACGTCCGCACAGCCTGCCTTTCCCGGATCAACAGGACTCTCGTTCGGTGCCCCGGCCTCCACAGAGACCAGTTTCTCCCTCGGAGTGCCGAGTGCCGCGTCGACCGCGCCCACAAATACAACCAGTGCGCAAGGCTTGGGCGCCAAGCCCCTGGGTAGCTTGTCATTTGGTCTGACTCCGGCTACAAGTGGGGCCACCACCTCGGCAGGGCTTAGCCTCGGTGGAGGGAGTTTGTTTGGTGTGAAGACTCCTGCTACCACTGCAGCTACCTCAAGTGTGGGGCTGGGTGGCGTGGACGCTTCACAAGGCAAACCAGGTAGGCTGATATGTGTATCGGTACACACACACACTCAGGACTCGTGCTTTGTCGTCTCTTATAAGGCTGAAATGACAAGGCCTATAGTGGGCGCCAAAGGTGGGATTCTTTATGTTCTCTAACACCTATACACAAAACAAGATTCTATAGTGATCGATGGTGACCTGGTGGTCTAGGGGTAAGGTGTCAGACTTCTGTGCTGGCGACCGGGGTTCAAACCCTTCCTTCACCTCTGACAAGACATCTTGTGAATGTGGGAAATGCCAGGCCTCCACCGTGGTTCGGATTCCACGTTAAACTGTAGGTCCTCCATTTCATCTCACAATCACCCTACCATTACACATTAGCGTAAGTGCGTATAACCCGAACGGGTAGTAAGACGAGGTGCTAATAATAATAATAATATAGTGATTGATTATAACAAAACAAACCTGATAAATAAATCCTAAACTGTTAAACAAATTCAGGCTGAGTACGCCTCAAGTGCCGCGCGACACTAAATACAAGATGACACCTACCTGGACCAGATTCAAATGAGTCAGTTTAGTCTGAAAAACTATTTTTCTGGTTTAGGTAGGTGTCTTCTTGTATTTAGTTTGGTGCAACACTTGGAGAGGTACTCGATCTGATTATGAAACTGGCCCTTAATGAAAATCGAGTAAAGACAGCCCACTTTAGGGAAAAAGAGAAAATGTAACATTTCTGTCTTCCGTGTTCTATCGGAGAAAGTTGTCACCTTGGAGATATTTGTAG
The DNA here is from genome assembly GCA_902141375.1 of Timema poppense. Classification (NCBI taxonomy): domain Eukaryota; kingdom Metazoa; phylum Arthropoda; class Insecta; order Phasmatodea; family Timematidae; genus Timema; species Timema poppense. The sequence continues at coordinate 15,733 of CABFOV010002162.1, forward strand.
AAAGAGTTTTAACATATAATAACTCTGATACTTCAATTGCAAGTTAATCTTTTATAGACGTTTGATTTATAAACCACTAAGTTTCACTACGGTAGTATCGAAATGTCATGACTTGTATGTTTGCAGGTTTGGGTCCCAAGAAACAAGAAATTAAGGCTGTCAAGGAAAACTTGGTCCCCAATGAAATCATTCAAACAATCGATGCTTTCAAGTAGGTTCAATGATGTACTTATTTTCGGTTTCGTATGGATGTGTGCTAGTTTTTAAAATGTATGACAATTCACCCAGGCCATGATGCCCACCATCCTGGATTTTCGTGAAACCCCTTTTACTTGTTAGGCTACTACCAACAAGTTACTAAACACTGTAAAAAAATTTTCTCTGGCCAGTATTTCCTGAGATATAAAATGGTACAGTTTTGAAAAATTATGTGTAAATGTTTTCGAGGCTCTGCTTAAGGAGAGAAGTATTTAAGGAAATAATTAATAGCAGTAGGTGATCTGGCGGTCTAGGTGCTGGGCGTCCGGGGTTCAATCCTCGGTCCCGGCAAAGATTTATCTGATTACCAAACCCTTCCTTCACCTCTGACAAGACATCTTGTGAATGTGGGGAATGCCAGGCCTCCACCGTGGTTCGGATTCCACGTTAAACTGTAGGTCCTCCATTTCATCTCACAATCACCCTACCATTACACATTAGTGTAAGTGCGTATAACCCGAACGGGTAGTAAGACGCGGTGCTAATAATAATAATAATAATAATAATTTAAGGAAAAAACTAATAGCTCTGTATAATCAACAAATTACTCAAATATTTACCAAATGTCGATCAAAATGTGTAGATTTAAGAGAAAAAACAACTGTTTTATAAACTTTGCTTACCTTTGAAAAACACTAAAATTAAATTATTTTTGTTCGTTAACAAATTAAGTGTAGAATCATTGCTTTGTTTAATTTTGTCACAATAACCTTCTCCGAAACATGCCACAATCTTAAACATGGCCGACATTATTATTATTATTAGCGTCTTACTACCCGTTCGGGTTATACGCACTTACGCTAATGTGTGATGGTAGGGTGATTGTGAGATGAAATGGAGGACCTAGAGGACCTACAGTTTAACGTGGAATCCGAACCACGGTGGAGACCTGGCAATCCCCACATTCACAAGATGTCTTGTCAGAGGTAAAGGAAGGGTTTGGTAATCAGATAAATCTGTGCCGCGACCGAGGATTGAACCCCGGACCCCCAGCATAGAAGTCTGACACCTAAGGTCGAAATTCCCAAGTTAGCAACTACTAGGGGTGTGTGAGGCTTCGAAACAAATTCTGGCTTTGAAACCTCACCAATAAAAATATTAACCGCGATAATACTAAATTTATGTTCAATTATAGCTTTCTGATCTGTTATTTGCGTTACAAATGATTAATTACATGGAAAAAAATCTGAAAAAATAAAAAGTATTCTGTGGAAATAGCTTGATTTGCCCGAGTAACGCAACATATTACAAACAATTGCGCAATAAAATATTTTCCAAATAATTTTAGTGCAAAAAGTAATCTAAATTTATATTTTTTCAAGCATAAAACAATCAAACGAAAAGATTCAAACTTTGATTTGGCTTCGAGAATATTTCATATATTCAATTTGAGTTTGCTGTGAATTGAAAAAGCTGACTTTGCACACCCCTGGTATATATCCGCTGGTTTTATGTCCCAGTGTTAACTCTGGCTTACCCCCCTTTGAGCCGACACTAGTCTTCCCTTAGCGCCTGAAGGTTCTTATAACATATTGCAGGAGCTTCGTTAAGTCCCAGAAGAATCTGAGCTCTGAGATCTCCCGGGGCTCGGCCAAGCCCCTGCTCAAGGTCGAGGAGGACACCACCGCCCTCAAGAACTTGCTCTCGTCACTCAGCGCAGAACTCGTCAAGAACAAACTTCAGGCCGACAAACTAAAAGCCGAAATAGCCAAGGTATTGGTGGTTCATGTACATCGGGCGAACCCGCGCGCTTGTAACTTAGTTCTTAGTCTCGCCACAAGTGTTTTAAAAATACACCAAAGTAATCAAATGTTGAAAAGAGGATAGAAAGAAAAGACCTACACATATATCAGAAAATTGAAGGCCTCAAAGTTCACAATTAAAACACAAACTTATGTAATGTACGGGGTACATCAACCCCCTCTTCAGTTTCAAGATAAAACACAGACCGGACTGTAGCAGCACGGCTAGAGGTAGGTCATGGTCGCTCAGATACTGTTGTCTTTACTCTCTGTAGACGGGTAGAATGCTGTATTTATATTATATTTTATTATTGTTTACATAAAAATGACCGACAGGTGTGAGTGGGCCTCCTTGGAAGGAAAGGAGAGGAGGTTATCTAAGGTTGACCAGGGATTTAGTTTTTGGTTTTTTGGCGAACGTTTGAACACTAATATTATGTTGTGCGCACCAGTGTCTCCAGAACGCAGAGATGGCGCAGCGCACACATGAAACCCCCACAGCCTTGCAGTTCCAGAACACAGCCCCCCTGCAGTTCTTCACAGAACTAGCTGCCAAGTTTGACAAGGACATGGAGACGTTGAGGATGGAGATAGAGAACGCTGAGAAACACATCAACTCGTTGTCTCATGCGCGAGCTATTACTCCTCAAGGTACGGCACCATCTCATTGTACCACTGGTCTCATGCGCGGGCTATTATTCCTCAAGGTACGGCACCACTGGGCTGTGAGGTACGGCATCTAAGAATCGAGCAGAGATTGAATGTTTAGCCTAAATCCACCGCTCCTTGTCACAGAGCTTACAGCAGCCATGCGGATGCTACACGACACGTTCGTCGCGCTTGCCGGGCGTCTACAGACAGTCCACAACGCCGTGGAAGTTCAGAAGGAGCGCTTTCTGGACCTTCGTCGATACTTCCTTAAGGACAACAGCGATGTGTTTGGGAGCCACACCAAACCCTCGGTCGAGAAGGTCAGACCGCCCCCTGGGGTCACTCCTGGACCTTCGCCCTTCTCAGGTAATACACTACTTTGTTGTTGAGTCTCTTTTAACCCGCTCCGGTGGTCGAATTGTGTTAGGCACACATGTAAAACCCGTTTGATCATAAAGGCCACATTAAAAATTGAAGATAACGAGGGAGACTGCATTAAAAACAAACAATATTGGCGCCATTTCAACAAATATAGTTTTCCCCAGAAATGCTTGCCATTTTCTATCGGGGCTTCATTAAAACAAATTGACCTTCTGTGAAAAGTTTTAAATTTAATGCATTTAAATTAAACAGTCAGACTTCTGTGCTGGCGGCCGGCGTTCAATCCTCGGTCCCGGCACAGATTTATCTGATTACCAAACCCTTCCTTCACCTCTGACAAGACATCTTGTGAATGTGGGGAATGCCAGGCCTCCACCGTGGTTCGGATTCCACGTTAAACTGTAGGTCCTCCATTTCATCTCACAATCAGCCTACCATTACACATTAGCATAAGTTCGTATAACCCGAACGGGTAGTAAGACGCGGTGCTAATAGTAATAGTAATAATAATAAACATTCCCAAATGATGTACTCCAACCTGCTTCGGTGGCTGCATGGTCTCGGGCGTCGTTCTCTTGTTAGACTAGACTGCAGATGACAGGGAGACTCAAGTTGGGTGTACTGAGGGTGGTTTGTACTCTCTCCTTCCTTGCAAATGTGGGCACACTTCCTTTAATTGAGCATTTCTCATCCCTCACACATTATTGCGATTAGTACAACTTAAACAAGTTGTGGGGTGAGGGGATAAATTATTAAATTAACTTATTTTGAACTTTTAACTATTATTATTATTATTATTATTATTATTATTATTACCGCGTCTTACTACCCGTTCGGGTTATACACACTTACGTTAATGTGCAATAGTAGAGTGATTGTGAGATGAAATGGAGGATCCGAACCACCGTGGAGGCCTGGCATTCTACACATTAACTAATTTTTGTTCTTTCAAATGGGATCCCTCGCTTGTCCCCCCTTAAGAATAGTGATTTGACTAATGTTGGTCATCATGCAACTAAGTTAGTTTGTGTCTTGTGTTGTCAGCCCTGGGGAGTCAGTCGGGCTACGGGCTCATTTTCTCGACCTCTCTCGACTCCCAGAACATCAACTCTCTAGGTAAATAGCGTGGTAAGAGTAGTCTTGACTTTCTCCTGGAGCATCTTGGTTCGTGGCTGCCTGAGAGCGCTTTTAGTTCTTCTTGGAAAACACATTTCTTCTGCATGGTAGTTTCTTTCGTTCTTCCCCTTGGTGAACCTTTAATTCAAAATGGCTGCTGTGAATAAACTTGGCATGGATAGTTTATGGTTGTGTGGAAATAAAAAATTATACACTCTCGCAATATTAAAAATGTGTATCATTATTTATAAATGTTTATTTTGTAAATTATTTTTTAAGTAAAACCCCCTTGAGAGTGTCCCGTGGATACTCTATGATTAAATAATTGTTTCAAATGTCGGCATTTTCTTTGATAAAATCTTAGCGCCTGTTCTATATGGGCAATGTTTTTAAAATATTTGTAAACTATATGATATATTTTATCAAAGATGTTTTAATAAAAGGAATGTGACAATGTAATACCTACCTGAGAGTACAATACAGGTAACTTCTCGATGATGCGACTCTCTGGTCTGTGTTACCTGTGTTACCCGTGTTACCCTGGGGCAGAGACGGGCTTTCAAGGAAAGACTTGGATTTATTTTTTATTTTGCAAGTTTGTAGTTTTTATTAAAGTTTTTGTTACAATATTTTGTTTTATTTTTATTTTGTGTTGTTTAACTCTAACCAAGATGTACTACTATTTCAAATCCTTAACTTCAGCATGTGCGGTAAAGGTGCTTTATTATTTTGTTGACTTATAAATATCTTTATTGTTGTACTTTTCTTTTTTTCCAAATGCCTCCGTGACTTGTATGCTTGACATGTCGTCGGCATCTTCTTACGTTGAAGAACCACATAGGTTAGGCTACTTTAAACCAATGAGATGATGATGTTGATGTTTGGAGTTGTGTTGTAAATTTTATCAAGCTCGAATATTGTATGTGATAAAGAGTTAACAAAGTGTAACGGCCGTGTGTTTGCTTAGTTGCAAGTTCCGCACAGGAGACAACATCAAAATTACCGTAATGTGATCATTAGAGTTGTGTGAAGCGTCTGACCCACACAATAATCTTTGCATCTTGAAAATATTTCCAAGTAAGAATAAAACTTGTACCTATACATCACGAAAATATTTCACTAAATAGGACATTTTTCAAAACATTCACCCTTCCTTCACCTCTGACAAGACATCTTGTGAATGTGTTGGAATGCCAGGCCTCCACCGTGGTTCGGATTCCACGTTAAACTGTAGGTCCTCCAGTTCATCCGACTATCACCCTAACATTACACATTAGCGTAAGTGCGTATAATCCGAACATGTAGTAAGACGCGGTGCTAATAATAATAATAATTCAAAATAATTCCAAAGAATCATTTTTATATCAGCCACTAAACAGTATTTCAACACCGACTGGTGTTTAAATGACATCTATAACGTAAGCAGTGTTTATTGTATAGACCCTTCTCTTTATCAAAATGGCTTATCTCTGACGTCTTTTCTTCGCATGTTTCACAGATACAGCTCTCTAATCACATGACAGGAAGTATCGTTTTGTTGTTTATTTCATATTTATTGTGATGTATCTTTAGTTATAAATACACCAGACATCTTTTTGAGAGGGAATGTGAGTAAACGCCAATTAAGTCCGATAATTGAATAGGTGTTTGCAAGCAGACAATTTTCACTTAGACGAGATTAGATACAGGGTTTTATTTGAGTTTTAGTAATATAGAACAATATTTCAAGTTAAATCCCTCTAATAGATCCATGTACAAACCATAAACACACAGTTATATTTCCCCCCCAAATTTGGTATTTTAAAGCAGACAAAAGGAAATATTGAACTACTTGCAATGAAACAATATTTTAAAAACCTGCTTAAGTGGCCGCATGGTCTAAGGCGTCACTCTCGTGTTAGCCTAGACTGCCATTGACAAGGAGATAAGGGTTCAAATCCCGGTTGGGTGTATTGAGGGTGGTTTTTTCCAAAATGGGTTTTCCACGCAAATGTGGATACACTTACTCTAAATATAACTTTCCTCATCTCTAACTCATTAGTGTAATTAGTACATATTCGTACAACCTGAACAGGAATCGCCGGCAAACCCCTATAATATGTTTCCAGAATTTATAGCAAAAACATTTTGGATGAAATAAAACATTATTCAGTAGATTTGTATAGTTTGATTTTCTAGATACAGACATTTGATAAAACGTGCAGCTCTTTAGTTTCATTCGAGCCACCACTTTCATTTTATAACTTATACTAACAATGCTACAGATCCACAAGTCCCGGGTTCGATCACTGGGGCTTTTAGAATTGCTTTGAAGCAGTGGATCTGGAACAGAGTCCGTCTCAGACTTGAGGATGAATGAGCTACTTAAAGAAGTAGCAGATTTGATCTAGAAAATTGAGATTAACGGCCAGAGGGTTCGTTCATGAATGTTGGTACTATCGTAGCTAACGATAGTGGTCGTGGTCGGTACAGCTCTCTTACAGACATGCCATAGTTTTATATCGACAAGGCACCGGCATTTCTACACTATTTTATAATCACATTCCCAGTAAACTTTTAAGGAAAGTTAAATATTATATTTTGAATTGAGTCAGTCAAATATTTTAAGATAAATATTATTTAAATCTTATCCAAATAGAATATTTTAGAGTAAACATTTTTCAAATTCAGTCCTAATCGAATATTTCACAATAAAAATGTTTTGACTCAAATATCCAAAGTAAAATGAGTCATATAAAATATATTTTATCAAAAGCGATTAAAATTGAGGATTTAAGTATTCTTGGCTATATATTTTTTCATTTTTGGTTATTTGAATGAAGGTCGGTCACACGGAAGAGCAGCCCCCACCTAGAGTCTCCCTCCCCTGTTAACATTTGAAACTGTCTTTTGAACAAACCACTCGGGACTGGGACTGTGTTTCCAGGCTGGTCCGGGGTGGCTAATCCACAGCCGTCGTTCAACCTGGGCGGGACGTTGAGCGGCTCTGGAGCGTTCAGCCCCATGAAGACTCCTCTCATCACCGATACGTCGAGCTTCCAGTTGCAGAAACCTCCACTGGGGAACAAGCGCAACAAGCGCTGAGACTGACTCGGTGGAGAGTACGGGGGTTCCGGCACCGGCGACAAAACATTGTCCACACAAACCTTGGACTAAAATATATTTGTTTATTAATGGCGTCCAATAGTGACTTGAGTTTGAATCTTACCAGAGTCACACGTTTTTATGATAAAGTCAAATAATGGCTCTAGAACAACTTCTTTAAAAAGTTAGATATATTGAAATGTTTGACTTTCAACATACAAATTTTGAATTAAAATCCATCGACTTATCTGGATATTGGATTACTGATACCAAAAAGTTTCAAATTGGAATTGAACTTTGTACGGCCTTAGGGCGGTACCAATATATTTTGAAAATGGATTAGTTTTTAAAGTTAACGCAAAGCACTTGACGATTTTTTTTCCACAAAGACCAGTTGATTTTTTATGTAAAAATAAAATAAATACACTAAAAATGAATTGTTGATTTTCTTAATAGTTTGTCAAAGTTGAGTGACATTAGTAATAATATTGGAACATGTTATTGTGGTAAACTATGTTTGTGGGCCTACTTTTTTTTGGTCATTTTTATTGTGTTACATATGCTTCCTCTACTATCTCGTGTACTCCTGTTTCTCTTTGACAGCTAGCATACTCTCAACAAGTTTCTGCTGCTACATAAAATATGACAAACCCACAAATGTCAAGGAATTCAAGTTTAAAAAAATCAGCTTAGTAATATACTGGAGAAAAATTAACGCCCGAATATTTTACTCAAAACTCTGAATAGTTACAGGACTTAAAAGAAATGTAAGTTTACGCAGCAAGGAAGCAGTTAGCTAGATAATCTTGAGAGACAGTTAAAGATACCCTGGTCCACCAAGGGGGGAGGGAGGAATACGGTTAGCAGAAAGCAAGAGGTCGTGCGTGACCTGTCTAAAGGTCCGTTGACTAACATGCAAGTTGTGCTGACAGCAATTTTTCACTTGTATTCATATCAATTCTAAAAACATGGTTGAAAATGAAGTTGTGCTAACTGGTCTCTCTATTGGTGTCTTATTTATACCCATATACCAATTATGTTTATGTGTTAGGAGCTAGAAAAGTTGAATTTAGAATAAGATTGGGCAGCCAAATAAATTACAATTTTTCAGTAAACGCAATTTATTTAAAAAAATATTTATAGACACCATTAAAAGGTTAGTGAATAGTAGGAGCTAGACCTAGAATATTAAAAAATAATTATAAATTAATTTGTAGATTGGGTTAAATATAATTTATTTGGTTTGCTATGAGAGTAATATTATGTTGTTTATCTACTCAAGTTTCCAAAGCATTACTACAAAGTGTTTTAAGTGTGTGGGCTGAACATTGTTGGTTAAAACTTATAAACATTGGTTAAAGATTCAATTACGAAGATTGGAAAGCGTGAAAACATTGTCTAGATACCACTTAAAACCGTCAAGAACCAATTTTATCGTTCATTACTGTTGTCTTAGTAAATGTATTGTTGTATAATGAGCTATGAACTGTTACTAGTAATAATATTTAGTATTCTGCCAGTTCCTGTGATGAACGGAGTGAAGTTGTCAGTTGGTCTCGGCAGACCGATGCGGGGATAGCACCTCGTTGATCATTTCCCTAGTAAGACTTTTCAGCCGACAGTGGAATTGTTTAGGATCCAACCAAATTTTTGGTCGAGTACTAATCATCACAAACAAAAGTAGGCCTTGCATATTAGAAAATGAGAACTTTATTAATCACCCATTATTTTACCCTTTCTATTAGTTTTTTTTATACTAGCTCAAATAACAATGTTTTGAAGTTTAGTTTAGTTTATATTGTGTATACTTAAATATAAAACCACATTTTCAATAGGAACTTAATAATTTACATTATTTTTATCAAAAATGTAAGAAATATCTATTTGATATTTGATAAATGATCCTATTCGCACAGCCCAACTACGTTGGGAGGACGAAATGTCTTAATTCCATTTGAAACATTCCATCTTTTAAAAAGATCTTCATCCTGATACAGGAAGGGAAATATTCAGGAATTACCACTCTGGCATTCATTGATAATAATGATTTGTAAGGCTATTTGAAAACACAAACGTGTTACAGTTTGGTATTTATTTAAAATTGAGATAGTACAAACGTTTACAAGACAGCACAAGGAAATGTTAGTTTTTGTACTTGTTCAGTCCGTCAACCAATAGACAAGTGCTCTTCACTTGAACCCACTATTTGATGATAATTAGAAATAGCAACTAAATAAATACATCTTTTCACACTAGCAATCATACAATAAATAACTGGTCAGGGGGCCTTGTTGAGTTTATTCTGAACCACCAATGAGCAGTGTTATAGCTCCGAAATAAATTTTATTTTAATACTAAAGAAGAAATATATTTATTAAGGACGTGAGTCTCAAATTCTCGAATATCCTTAAGGATTTGAGGGTCCCATTCCTACTGAAAATATATTCTGTCGATTTGAATGCAATTTAAAATAAGGATGACGAACTCGATAGCTTCAATTATTCTTACTAGTGTCAAAAAAATCAATCTTAGTCTGATGATCTTTTTTTTTTTTT
>CABFOV010002162.1:25682-61951 GCA_902141375.1 Timema poppense
GAATAAAAATTAAAAAAAGTTATACGTATTTCATAAATTAAATTATAAATAAAAATATCAAAAAAATTATTTTTTTTTTTAAAATCTTTTTTTTTTTTTTTTGACACCTCGCGTCTCGGTGAATAAAAGTTCCAACATCTGAATTTTAAATGAAACGGCAATTTTCAGAATGAGGGGAGTTTTTTTATTGAGAGTATTTTAGTTCTTTTGTCATTTCACTTTATTACCAGAAAATTGTAAGTGTACTCAACATGGCGATTTGTCCAAGTGTTTTTTTTTAAAATTATCTACACTTTTTTTTAGGGCTTCTCCCCAAACATATCATGTCCGTTATATAAATAACATAATTTTAAATGTGAGGTCGGATGAATGGAAATAATATTAGTTTATAAATGTTTAGGAATCAAAAGAATCAGAATTTTGACGTTTCAATTTGTTGCAACAAAACTTCTGTTTAGCAGAACTGTGCGAGTATTTATTCTTGTTACCACGCGAAGAGGTCTAGTTGTTGCGAATCCCCAGGGCCTGCTCCAGTTCGGCTCTCTTCTGTTGCACCTTGGTGTAGAAGTACCGGCACACGGCCTCCTGGGCCCACGGCTGGTAGAAGAAGTCCGCGCGCCGTTCTTCCTCAGGGTTGCCAACCACGTCGGTCATTGTCTGGAAATAGAACGTATGTTAAGCCGTCTTGCCGTGGGTAAAAGACGTGCAAAAGGTGAGGTTATTTTTTAGGGGAAAAGTGATATCATTTATATAAATACAAGTCGAATTAGTATTCGTTAAAAAAAACTAGGATAAACCTGTCTACATCTTTCGTTCATATTGTGTAGTCAACTATTTATTAACATATTCGGAAAAAAATCAAATATAAATATGCACAATACATTTCACGCTTAGTAATATCAAACTCTATATATCATTACCTTTGAGTCTTACAAATAGCAATATCAGAATAATCGATTATCAACTTAGGTTTATACCAAACAATATTATTATTATTATTAGCACCGCGTCTTACTACCCGTTCGGGTTATACACACTTACGCTAATGTGTAATGGTAGGGTGATTGTGAGATGAAATGGAGGACCTACAGTTTAACGTGGGATCCGAACCACGGTGGAGGCCTGGCATTCCCCACATTCACAAGATGTCTTGTCAGAGGTGAAGGAAGGGCTTGGTAATCAGACCAAACAATATTAACACAGAAACATGTTATAGAAGACTAAACTACCATCAAATATGGAGAAGAGAAGATATAATTTTGCCAAACATCACCGTCTGTAACAAGCTTCATATTTATTAAAGTCCTCGCTTGGACCTAGCGTGAAATCTTTTAAAGGCTGTAAACAAAGATTCGATCTATTGAAATTTAGGTATCGTAATGTGTGAAAGTAGATATCATGATTTTTAATGGTATCCTCGGCTAAAAATAAACATCCTGAAAACACCCATTTTTCCTGTGATCCATTTTATATACGTATCAAAATGGCCGCCACATGTTGAGGAAGATAGTGTCAACATTTGTAGTTAGAGGGTATCATGTGGTCAGCCCAACAAACCCTCCGGCCATTAATCTCAGTTTTCTAGACTTAAGCTGATACTCCAGTCCCACATTTGTCCTCTCGAGGCCGAGTTAACCCTCATTACAGACCCACATTTTCGCAGTCAATCTGGAAGTTCTGGGGGCTTAAACCCGGGAACTCTGACCACCATATCCCTTTTACTTCAGAAGAAAAATGTCACCTTTGTGCATCGGATTGCTCACACTTTCATTTTCCCAAATTTGGCTTTCTTCACATAATTTTCATCTAATAAGATTGTCTTTTATTATTTTTATCATCTCATTGTCAAACAGTGAATACAAATATTATATAATAATAATAATAATAATTAGCACCGCGTCTTACTACCCGTTCTAGTTACACGCTTTAAGTACTAATTACTCTAATGGATTAGGAATTGGGAAGGTTGAATTAGAGGAAGTGAACCAGCATTTGCGCGGAGAGAGAGTGGAAAACCACCCCCAGTTCACCCGAACAAGATTCGAACCTCGATCTCCCCGTCCTCAGCAGTCAAGCTTCAACACGACTAGCGCGTTAGCCGACTACGCCACCGAGGCGGGTACAAAGATTATAAATCTCGAATAGGATGAGAAGGTTATCAAGATTTAAATTCGAAAATTTTGAAGCATCGCCGGGGATTAATTCTTAGAAATTATTTAAATATCTTAATTCAATCTAGGAAAGTGGAAGTGGAGGACCTAGTCATAATTAACTGGCTTACAAAATAATTAATAATTATAAAAGAGGTAATTTAATGAAGGCAAAGTAAATCTTGCCTTCAAGTCACGGGTTTGCGAGATGATCCACTTGTTGATGAACTGTTGAGGATCCTTGGCGAAACTCAGGAAGAACTCCCGGTTGGTCTTGAGCTGGTTGATCGTCTCAACCGTCTCGTGTATCTTGTTGTCGAGGCTCTGGAACGGACGAAGCACCCAAGATAAGACGCTAACAATTTACCTCTTTGTCCAGTGGCAGCAGTGTGTATTGTGTCGGATTTCATCCCTCCTTCCTGTACTTGGTACATTTGTTTTAAATATTTCTGACTTTGATTCAACATTAGTAATGTGCGCCTTTTTTTTTTAGCACTATGTATTACTAACGGTTCAGTTTAAATTCATACAAGATGTATCCGCATTTGTGTAGAAAGGTAATGGAAAAACCACCCCCAGGATTCGAACCTGATCTCCCTTTCACCGGCAGTCTAGTCTATGACGAGTGTGACGCCTTGGACCAAAGGATCGTCAGAGCGGGTAATTGTCGCCAATGTTTAAAAGTGTGTACCTGTATCTCCTGCTGACTGGCCGTGGAGAGCAAGAAGTTGTTCATCTGCGTCTTGAGTGTGTCGTCAACCTCGACGTCAATGTCGTAACAGGCCGTCTGTTTCTGCTCGGCTCCCTCCACACTTCAACAACACAACACTGCACTTGAAGTGTACAAGGATGTACAACCGTTACTGTCCTAACCTGAGGATGCTTGCTATAGAGGCGGGCCAGTATACCGCTGCCGGGCACTGCCGCCAGGAGCTAGGGGCTACCAACCAACACCCCAGCAAATATTAAGAGCATGTATGACTCCGTGTCTGGATGTTGTTGAAGCGAAGGGAGTATGCGAGGAGAGGGAAGTGAGAATGGATTAATACGGTTCTACCCTGTAAGGAAATGACGTGATTAGATATGTATGCGTGTGTTTATGACAGGATTAAGTTGGTGGAAATAATTATGGTAATAAAATTACCATATTGGCCTTGCATATAATATGACCCTATAAATATCAAAGATGTTTTGCATGAATAATAAAAGCTCTCGAATATACTTTAATAAATAATAATAATAATAATTAGCACCGCGTCTTACTACCTGTTCGGGTTATACGCTTTGTACTAATTACTCTAATGAATTAGGAATTGTGAAGGTTGAATTAGAGGAAGTGAACCCGCATTTGCGTGGAGGAAGTGGAAAACCATTTAGGAAAAACCACCCCCAGTTCACCCGACCGAGATTCGAACCTCGATCTCCCCGTCCTCAGCAAGTAGAGCTCAACACGACAAGCGCGTTAGCCAACTATGCCACCGAGGCGGGTAATATACTTTAATGATTCGACACAGATTTATCACTCACTTTGAATCTCTTTCTTGATGCACAGACACTCCTAAACTTATTAGAGATTAGGAAGGTTGGATTTACAGGAAGTGCACCCACATTTGTGTGGAGGGAAATCCACCCTCAGTACAGCTGACCGAGATCGAACCTCATCGCCAGTCGTAGTCTTAACACGAGAGTGAAGCCATGTTGAATGTTTCGTTGCGTCACCTGATGATGTGGTTGATGACTATCGGGTCGGGGGGGTGCAGAAGGGGGTTCAGCCGTTGAGGGATCTCCGCGAACTTCATGCGGGGACAGGTGAAGATCTGCTCCAGATACTTATCGCAGTTGATGAACTCTCTCTCGTGACTGTCCTGAAACAGTTTGGACCTCGGCCGTCTACACTCGACCTTCCAGACCGATACCAGCGATAGCTGCAAGCCACTTTACTGACCTACCACAAACATTCTTAACCTAATCCACCGACCTGCAGCTTGTGGGTTTTGATGTACTGCCAAAGCGCACTGATGATGACTGGACGTGTCTGGGTGTGAACGCCCAGTAGACGTGCGAGACGCGGGTCTAACTTGAACTGCAGTGGCTGGTAGTCCAAGAGTAGGAGGATGGTACAGCGGACGTTCTTGTCGCCCGGGCGCTTCACCTGGGGACACAAGGACACGCGTGTTGTAAGAGATGTTCAGATAAAGAGGGGGAACTAACATCCATTACAGTCTCCATATGGGTTTCACGTTTATATATATATATATATTTAGTCCGAGTGTTCACCTGGAAGCCGTCTGTCTCCTGGGTGGTCGAGGTTCGATGCCACTCCACCAGATGGTTGTCAGGTCCATAGAGGTCCTTGTCCAGCTCGATTACTAGAACTCTTGAAGAATGATGAGAATTTTCTCTTCACCTGCAAACATCACAGCTGTGAGCTAATACTTTCTTCTGTTCTGTCCGAGGAGACTTGTATTAAAGATGGAACGCTCGAATCCTGGTACCAGAGAGATTCCAGGTTCATAAAAAACTCAAAAAAAGTATCTCGAATACAACTATGAAGATCTTGACTTGATATACACTTTCAAGAAATTGGTAAAAAGTAATTATCGAGACTTGGGAGGATGTTAAAATGACAATCATCTGTTATCGGCACCGAGAAGTATAAAAAATACAATTTTAAATAGTTTTACTTTGGAACTGTACATTTTTAAAGATTTGAGGATTGAAATTTGGATTCAAGATTCGAAAAGTGTAGGATTTGAACCGTGTTTAGTAATTATAAAACTTTTTTAGGCATTAATTACCATTTACAAAAAATTTAATAGCAAACATTACTAATATATTTTGTCCTAAGATGATAGTGATACTATCACAACATATAATATATTTAACAGCACCAAATAGTAAATGATCATAAATGTGTAATTGAGCTGTCAATATTTTTATTGGTTGAGCTTTGTAATGGTCAAAGCTGGATTTATGTTTATCAAACAGAATATAATCCTTGCACAATCCTATAGTTATATCCTGACCTGGTTGGAAGATCAGTTTAGAAAATAAAAACATATTTTTCTGCGGCCAGCTTTGATAAACACGGCTTGACACATTAACCTATTAAAGTTGTTTCGGTAGCTTTTGTCAACGATCAGTTATTGTCCTTCCTGCCAAAATGTCTCCGCTAACAAAACCCCTGAGCCACTATTGGTGTTGATTGCATCAACTAACGATCAACGAGACACACGATCCCGCGGTTTGTTCAGTTACTAAAAGCAAAACTCCCGACTCTAGGACGGGGCTCCTAACATTTCCTTCACGAGTGTCTGTTTTATCAGAGAGCCGTCTGAATGCGAGCCACTCGCCTTGTTGGGATCGTTCTTGCTGTCCTCGAGAAGACGTCCCTCCACCCGCAACTCCCAGGAGGCCACGCTCCCCTCCTCCCCCTCCGCCGGCTCCTTGGCGGGGTAGAACGTGTTGGAGATGAAGATACGTAGCTTGCGCTTCTGTTTCATCGGCCTCTTCAGCGCCTCCTGACGACATCAACGCAACATTCAACATTCGTGTTCACAGATATTGATGGTCGAGCAACAAAAAAACAGTGAAGCTTTGAAATTTCAATTTAAAATCTCAATATTTGAACCGGCATTAGAATCTAAAAGTAGAATTATCAAAGAGTTTTAACTTTTTTTTTTTGGGGTGACCTGGCGGTCTAGGGGTAAGGTGTCAGACTTCTGTGCTGGGGGTCCGGGGTTCAATCCTCGGTCCCGGCACAGATTTATATGATTACCAAACCCTTCCTTCACCTCTGACAAGACATCTTGTGAATGTGGGGAATGCCAGGCCTCCACCGTGGTTCGGATCCCACGTTAAACTGTAGGTCCTCTATTTCATCTCACAATCACCCTACCATCACACATTAGCGTAAGTGCGTATAACCCGAACGGGTAGTAAGACGCGGTGCTAATAATAATTTAACTTTTTATATAAACTAACTTGGCTCTGTAATTAAAATATTATAGAAAATAAATTTTATGTGTGGCTTTATTTGCGTTTTAAATTTTTAATAAATTTTACTTATATTAATTTAACTCGCTAGAGAAACTTGGAAATTTTGTATAGCTAGTCTATTCATTATTTAGTCTAATATTTGATTCATATTTTACTCACCAGAGAATATTTGATCCGTAATCGATACAAGTTAGTGAGCAAAGATTCTGTCGATACAAATAAGGACATCTTAGATAGCCATAGGCTAGAAAACAGCGTGAAATAATTTAATATAAGGGCAAAGGAAGAAAGCGGGCAAAATGGGCAGGTCCGACCTAGAAAGTAACCATCATCTATCTCCATCCAGTACCTGGATATCTAATCTCTTCCTCATGATGGTAGAGTCCAACTTCCTCTCGAAGGCCAACAGGTCCATGTATGCCTGAGACTCTGGAACTAGATCCCGAACCTTCTGCGGCAGGATCTTGTCGGCCAGCTTCTTCTTCTTCTTGCTGGTCGAGTGTGAGAACTCGCTGGGAACATAGCGGCACAGAGGTACTAGGTAACTGAACACGGAAACCTCGGACTAGCGCGCTGACGCTATAACCAGGGGGCTGCGGAAGCCTCCAATTCCTATTTTACTAATGTCGGACTGACCGACTCATTGATAACTGTCTGAACTAATTACTACTATAAAATTTACTGCAATAAAATGCTCCATTACAGATTACTTCATGGGAAGCTTCTTTTGACAGTGTGAATTTATATTTGAATAAATCTGTCACTCAAAATTACAAATATTGGTTCTAAAGGATAAAAAAAAGTATAGAATTAAAATTATTTATTTACCACGTATTGTTCTAATATTACAAGTTTTTATTTCGAAGCCGGTATTGAAACATTCCTACCAACTCAAGACTCCAGAGGATCTGTCCTGTGCTCAGGGTCATTCTTCCCTCGTAATTTGATGGCAGAGTCTGTAATGGACGTGTGAGTTATTGTTGATAACAGTCACTGGCGACTCAATGGTGACTTTATGTTGCTGTTACTACGATGACAGTTGTACTTGAGTTAGTGGATAGCTGTACAATTGTACTAGAGTTAGGTTTCTCCATCCAAAACAAGGCAAGACACACATCGGCGGTCTTAAAGTGTCGCTTACGTGTTAGACTGGACTGTTGGTGACGAGGGGATCGTGGTTCAAATCCCAGTCTGGTTTAATGAGAATACTTCCCACTGTCCCTCCACAACAATGCAGATGTGGAAACAAAATTAAATAAGCTGTGTAATGTTGTCAAATACGTATTAGAGCATCGGCCTGGTGCGTCTATACACTCTCTTGGTTAATGGATATTACCTCCGGTGCCCGTGCGGTCTAATGGGGTGAGGGAAATTATTATTATTATTATTATTATTATTATTAGCAGTGCGTCTTACTACCCGTTCGGGTTATACGCACTTACGCTAATGTGTAATGGTAGGGTGATTGTGAGATGAAATGGAGGACCTACAGTTTAACGTGGAATCCGAACCACGGTGGAGGCCTGGCATTCCCCACATTCACAAGATGTCTTGTCAGAGGTGAAGGAAGGGTTTGGTAATCAGATAAATCTGTGCCGGGACCGAGGATTGAACCCCGGCCGCCAGCACATAAGTCTGACACCTTACCACTAGACCGCCAGGTCACCGGTGAGGGGAAGTGTGTTCATATTTGCATGGAGGGTGGGGGGGTGGGGGAAACAATTAAGGTAAAAACCACCTCGGTAATTGTGTTTGGGATTGTATTTTTAATGAATTTTATATTTATTCAAATACTTTTGCAGCACATAGGGAGAAAATGTTTCTAGAAATGATGAGAATTGAACCCAGGTATGTCGAGGTGTGAGGACCGATGCTAGCGCAATCCTGACCACGGTACGAGAGAAGACGATGGGGACTAACCTCTTAGGCTGTGGCGGAGGTGCTCGGCTGTCCGAGGGACGCTTGCTGCCTGTCTGCGGTGTGATGGGGCCCTGCCTCATAGGGGTGTACGGAGCCTGCTGCTGGGGCCCACGGGGCATCATGTTGGGGCCAGCAGCGGCCCCCATTTGAGTTGGTGGTGTGAACCCTGGTCGCTGCTGTAACTAAACAAATGCTCGGTAAAATATCTTGTTAGGGTTCACGCCTGGTAGCAGACTTAACCAGGTTGCCAGATTCTTGGTAGATCTATCTTGAGCTTGTATTATTATTAGCACCGCGTCTTACCACCCGTTCGGGTTATACGCACTTACGCGAATGTGTAATGGTAGGGTGACTGTGAGATGAAATGGAGGACCTACAGTTTAACGTGGGATCCGAACCACGATGGAGGTCTGTCATTACCCACATTCACAAGATGTCTTGTCAGAGGGGAAGGAAGGGTTTGGTAATCAGATAAATCTGTGCCGGGACTGAGGATTGAACCCCGGCCGCCAGCATAGAAATCTGACACCTTACCCCCTAGACCGCCAGGTCACCTTGAGATTGTAAATATTCTCTGTATCCAAATGATCAACCTTTGCTTGGTCACCTTGTAATGCACCCTTGTCAGTTACATCGCAAGGACGTCGAGATGTGTGGACCTGTCTGAATTGTCACCAAGGACACTGATACACTCTTCCCAAGTCCTTGGATAAAAGGACAATACGTTGTCACCAGACACTCATGTGACCTTGATGCAGTGCTTGACTGGCAATTGTTTAGTTATTCTTTTTTTTCCTCCACTATGGAATAAAAATTTACATTTCCCGCCAACTTACATAATACAAAAATCACCGCAGTTAAATTTATGTTGTACAGGAAGTTAATAAAGAAAAAACCAGTTTGTGAAATAATGTTTTAGTTTTATAACACTTAAATACACACTACTGCGGTAAACATGGTTTCTAAGATTGTCAGTAGGTAGTAGCACTGCAGTCCCGGGGCTATAGTCTGATACGGTCTAACATCAAACGTGTGTGGCAAGTGTACCAGTTATCAAGGTGATAGCGCAAGGATCCTTGAGAATATTCGGATGCAGTCCTGGTCTGACCTTGCCGATTGCTAGGGGCTGTCTCTGAATAGTCCGCACTTGTGCACTTTACTTGCCCACCTCAATAAAACACGTTTCTGGCACCCTTCAGACTTTTCAGACAGCATAGTACACTAAGAGCTACAGTAGCCCCATGGCTTCTTTGGTGCTGACTGACAGTCAAAATTTAGGTATATACCTAAATGTTGACTGTCAGAAGTGACAGCTGCTAAACATATGTTTTTGAAGATCATCTGGTTCGGCGTAGGGATACATAATTTGGTCTGGTAACTTTACAAAGCTGTCAGTTGTCAGCTGTGAGCTGTCACTCAGCACCAAATAAGTCATGGGGCTACTGTACCTGGTGGCCACTTATAGCAACGAGATAAATTATTTTTGATAGTGTTTTGTTCCCTATCCGCACTCTATAGTGGGATTAGTGATGTTATAAAATTAGTAAGTTTCAATATTTACAGTACCTAGCAACACAAATGTAAAATGTTATGTTCATGTTATTAAACTTCTTATATAAAAAACATTTCTTAAACTTTTACTTATCATTTTTTTAAGTTTATTTATTCCATTTAAAATGCAATTTTAACTATAGTGCGCAATAAGGGGCACACCAAATGTGCCCTTTAGTAAAGTGTGCTGTAAGCGGTGCATCAGCACACTTTTAAGAGAATTCCGACACTGTCAAAAAGGGCTTCCTAGCTTTAAATTGACGCCATTACAATTTTCTAGCAAATCAAGTGTGCAAGTGCACCAGGGCGGACTATTCACACACAGCCATGGTCGGCTCCTGGCTAAACGAATCCTATAAATAAATACAGTAGAGGCAATTTTCATGAGTCCAGAAAACTAAATTTTATTATCCTTCTTTAAGTATTTATTTTGTTGAAATGAACTATTTTAAAATTTTACTAAACAGTCCATTTTGAGACATAAATGGATCCAACACGTCTAATGACTGCGCTTAGAACCAACGGGTGGGTGAGATTCATTGTAAACGAAACATTAACAGGTTGTCAATCAAACACGTTTAAAGACGGACTTCATAATAGAAGCTTCTTATCTAGAGATAAAATAGAAATGTGGCCGTCATTTACTTGCCAGAATGCACAAAGTTTTTAAAGTGTGACGTGATGATTAAATTTAATCTAAATAAAAATAATAATCTCATTCACACTCCAACTCTATTTAGTAAATATTATAACATTACCGGAAAGGTCGGTCCTGCATACTGTCGCAGAGAAGGCACAGAAGGAGATGGATAGCGCTGCTGTGGAGGCCCTGGACTGGCGTTAGCTGGGGTGCCACTGAATCTCTGAGACATTTTCACAAACTACTGTATGTTGATAAATAATTACACTTTACAGCGTCAATAATCGATTGTAACGTATTTTATGATAATGAGAAAACGCCATTGGTTTACAGAATGTCCAACATATTAATATAGAGTTGTAAATTTAAATATTATATATATCTATTGGGGGAAATATTAGTTGCTGGGTAAAGCGCTAGTAAACATAAATAAATTAAATAGTAATCAATAGTACTCTAATATTGAATCTTATTTCTTATGGGAATTTTATCTTTGAAAATGTGTGCTGGCTAACTTGTTTTAGAAGTAAATGTTATATTTTTATGAAATAATTATGGTGAACGATAAAATATTGTTGTTCAGCAGACTTAATTTGATAAAGTGACTTGTAGGCCTACTTGTGTGGACTTGAAATGACGTTTTACAATCAATTTTAATTTATCTTCAAAATTCCTACTGAATTTTGTTCGGTGAGCATCCTGTCCTGTCCTTAAAGCTGATATTTCACGCATATCCTTTGGTAATTTAGACTAATATTTGGTTGTACTAGGCCCTACATTAAATTTATATTGATTGATGTTACTTTCGAACGATTTGTTTGGTGACAAGGAAATTCTTAGCTATAGATTGAGATGAAGGTGCTTTGAACGGATGTAAACTTAACTTGGCGACTTGTGTCAGGAATAGAGCTTGTAAATAAAATTGGTATTGAGCTAAAACTGTCAGTCCCAATAGCCTACATATTTTCAAAGTTTACGGTAAATCTGGTTACGTTAACCGTTATACCTTTTGGAATAACGGTTCATGACAAAAAAACAACCTTCCATACAATGTTAGTATTTAATTAACACATTAAAAGTACTCAATATATTAATATTATTATTTTTGTTTTATTAAATTATATAGTTTTCGAACTTTAGAGTGAATAAAACACTTCATTCACTAAATAGATGTTGATTATTACTTAATTTCACACATTTTTCATTTGAGACAACTAAAAATACTCTTTGGTGACCGCACGGTTTAATGCGCTACTCTTGCAGTAGACTTGACTGCCGATGACTGGGTGAAATAAGTTCATATCTTGGTCAGGTGTATTGAGTGTGGTTTTTCCACTCGAACACCACGCAAATGCGGGTACACTTCCTCTAAATCTAACGTTCCTAATCCCTAAAACCATTAGAGTAATTAGCGCATAAGCATATAACACAAAAGAATAGTAAGACATGTTAAAAAAAACAACTGATTGAAAGGTTGGGTAAGAAAGTTAGGCTATATAATTCATAATAACTATACAAAGTGATATATGTAATAGTTTGATATAGTTTATTAAGTTGGCACTGTTTAACAATGAACTGTAGGCTATCACAGTTTGATGTGGGTTATTTAATGTGCGCTTTCTGAACTGACTGGTATCGGCACACAATTTATAAAACTAACTTAAATCTAGAACCCGAAACAACATCCAGCCCCCTCACCCCGCTGTAAATTTATCAATTTAAAAGGGGGGAACCCACATTTCAATAATGATGACTATTTCAGCCTTGCCGGGACACACTATTGACTAAGCAAAGGTGTTTGACATCACATTTGCTATTTGTTAATCATTGTCGGATAATATCGGCCCTAGTGGAACACGATATAAGTCAGAGAAGTCGCGTGTGGACTATTTACTGTCCGATACATTAGCTTATTATAATAAGTGTTACATTAATATGTCAAATGTTTTCATTTGTTTATTGTGATTTATAATATTCAATTGTAATGTGTTTTATTTTTATAACCCGCCTCGGTGGCGTAGTTGGCTAACACGCTTGTAGTGTTGAAGCTCGACTGCTGAGGACGGGGAGATCGAGGTTCAAATCTCAGTCGGGTGAACTGGGGGAGCTTTTTCCTAAAATGGTTTTCCACTCTCCCTCCACGCAAATGCGGGTTCGCTTCCTCTAATTCAACCTCCCCAATTCCTAATCCATTAGAGTAATTAGTGCTTAAAGCGTATAACCCGAACGAGTAGTAAGACGCGGTGCTAAAATAAAAAAAAAATACATATAATATATATATAAGGACCTTTATTAGCTAAAATAATAGTGCATAAGGTTGGCAAAGGTTGTATAACAAAAGTGACCTGCACCCACATTTGTGTAGAGGGAGTCTGGAAAAACCACAACCAGCCGATCTCTAACCTTGACCTCTCCTGTCATCGCCTAGTCCGGTCTATTGAAAGCTCGACACCATAAACTGCATGGCCAATGGTGTCCTGATCAGGAGTGTGCACCAGTAACTGAAGTGTATCAGGTGCGCGCTAATGTTTCAGTGGCCCCGCCATGCCTAATGATGACAGGCTGAAGGCCCTGCTGTCTGACCTGGGGCGCGCGACACTGCGCGGAGTGCGGAAGTGCCCCAAGTGCGGGACTTTCAACGGAACCCGGGGGCTGAGCTGCAAGAACAAGTCGTGCGATGTTGTGTTTAAGGAGGCCGGCGAGAAGAGGAAAATGTCCACGGAAGCCTGCAAGCTCGTCACGGGGACAGGGACACAGGTCTGTTTCTGGGGGTTTTGCTCTCATGGATTTAGACAACTATTAGTTAGATTGAATAATATCTTCATTGGATTGTTAAACAGCTATCTACTTTTCTCAACTTCTCACGTTTTAACCATACAGGGTGACCTGGCGGTCTAGGGGTAAGGTGTCTGACTTCTGTGTGGAGGTCCGATGTTCAATTCTCGGTCCCGGCACAGATTTAGCTGATTACCAAACCCTTCCTTCACCTCTGACAAGACATCTTGTGAATGTGGGGAATGCCAGGCCTCCGCCGTGGTTCGGATTCCACGTTAAACTGTGCTTGTGTCCGACTGTCAGGGCCCCGAGGTAACTCCCCCCACCTTGTCCTTACAGGTGTTCAGTGTCCGAGTAAGGGACAAGGGCCCGGATTACCGAGGCTTCGTGCAGCTCCCGGTGGTGCAGATGAGTGGGGACCACATGGACTCGGAAGCTGCCCTCATCACCCACACCTCGGCCCTCTGTTTCGTGGACACCTGCCAGCGGTCCTTTGATGCGACGATACTCAAGTGCCACGTACGTTCACTTTGGCCCGGGAACATTTCGAGGGTCTAGAATACGTTGAACAATGAAGACAATGGGTTTGCGGGGCTTACGAGCACCAATCTTTTCATTTGAGTCAATCTCGAAGGAGCTTTCCGTGAAGCTTATTATAAAGATCCCCATTAAACTCCCGTCCACCTGCATTGTAGCTGTTCATTTGGCGCCGATCTCCCACCAGAGAGAGAAGTTATTTTTAGGATGTACCCAGTAGATATTTGTATTATTAATGTGTACTTGATACAGTCTTGCAGTAAGTTCACTCAGTTGTTGACCTTGACATTCCAATAGTAAACTGTACTGTTGGGTTATTCTCACAAACCACCTTCAAACAAGCAGAGAGAAGAGATGGAAAGAGTCATCTCACAAACCACCTCCAAACAAACAGAGAGAAGAGATGGAAAGAGTCATCTCACAAACCACCTCCAAACAAGCAGAGAGAAGAGATGGAAAGAGTCATCTCACAAACCACCTCCAAACAAGCAAAGAGAAGAGATGGAAAGAGTCATCTCACAAACCACCTCCAAACAAGCAGAGAGAAGAGATGGAAAGAGTCATCTCACAAACCACCTCCAAACAAGCAAAGAGAAGAGATGGAAAGAGTCATCTCACAAAACACACACAATTCCAACTTATTTCTACTAGATCTAAATTTCAAGTACTTAAATCTTTTGAACCTGAGTTTGAGTATCTATTTAAAGCTTGGCTTGAACTTCAAAATGTGATTAATTATAGAGCTCTAAGGACAATATTAAAAAAAACTATATATATAATTGTTTAATACTAAGCATAGGCCATGGCATGACATTTAAAGTCTGAACTTATAAAAGGAACAAACACGATACGGCTTTTAAATGAAAAGAAGAACACAGTTCACACTTTACACTACTGCCACTGGACAAAGAGGTAATGGCTGCCTCTTGAAGAAAATTGATAGTTACCGCCCAATCCTCCGACCCAGATTTCATTCTATCGGAACTAATCAGGGAGGAAAGCGAGACGCGCAACTTCCTAAAAGAGAAAACGAAAAAAACAAAAAAGGGGAGAAAAAGGAAAATGGTAAAGAATGATAAGACACATAGATAGGAACATGTAAACGGTATAACAATAAGGACAAAACACAAGATTATGATTATTAAAAACATGAACAATTTTTAAAAAGTTTGTGCTTTAGTGCTGCCTTTCTCCACCAGAGCACCACTTGTCACTCGCAACTGTCGGGTCGAACTCTTGTTCAGGGAGGGTCCACTTACAGAAGTTCTGAGCAAATCATCCAGAGTCTCTGTCTTGAGAGAGTTCCTGTGAGCCGTCTTGAGTCTGTTAGGGCAGCTGAAGACCCTCTCACATGAAGCTGTGCTCGCTGGTAGAACATCACAAAATGTGAGAATATGGAGTAAACTGGGGAATCTTGCTGGACACTTCTCACTATGAATCTTCTCCAGCGTCTGATTCAAAGTCAGCGAAGGAAACAGAAGTCTGTAGTCTGCCTGCCCTGGTAACAGAAGATCCTCTTTCTCACTGAACAGGCCTGGGTTCAAGTACATGGAGAGCTTCTTTATTTCTTATATTTCAAATTGTTTGAGAGGCCAACCCAAGGTGTCCGAGGAGTGAACGAAGGGAGGAGGGTGTGACTCGGCGGTTATTTCTTCCAATGGAGGGGAAACGGAGATTGAAACTGCGCCACTTGCGCACACCGGTTTGAGACACGTGAATCCGAGCCGGTATAGTTTGGGCGTGTTTGAGACACATTTTAAAAAAAATAACCGAATTTAGGTCGTATCACTCAAATGTTTGGGCCGCCAATGGCGACCTGACGACCAGAAATTTCACGCCTTCGCATAGGTTATATAATATATTATATATACAACATGTAGATTACCTCTGTTTGAACTTTCCACGGTTACTTAGTTGAATCAAGACAGAAGTAGAATTCATAGTAAATGCACTCACATTTGTGTGGAGGGAGAGGGTAAAACCACTTAGGAAAAAACCCACGTTGTGTACACATGGCTAGGATTCAAACCTTAATATCATTGAAAATCCAGTCTATTGCCGATCTAACACCTTAGACTATTTAACCAATGATGCACGCATCTCAATATAATTTATTTATTAACAGAATAAGTGTGGTAGCCCTGAGTCTTTTAATTTCCTTTTCGGTTCATGATCACCATCATCATTACTCTCCCCTGGTGTTCGACCGGAGGCGGATTGACAGTCCGGTTGTGTCCGCAGGAGAAGTCCAGCTCGCTGACGCTGACAACCTGTCAGCACATCCAGGCGGCGCTGCGTTGCTATGCCGAGGCCACGCCGCTACCGCTCACCTACTCGACGCTCACGTCTCTCAACATCAGCGCGGAAATGAAGCAGGTGACTACCGTTGACGGGGCCGGACCGGTTGCGTCGGGTGGGGTTACTCGGGAGTACGGACGGTTGCATTTCCTCCGAACCTTAACACCTCAGATCTAAGTTTTATTTTATTTCCACCGTCATCTTTGTACCCGTTTGGGGTTTGTAAACTTGCGACAGCCCCGCTGGTGGAGTCAAGATAAGGAAGGTATGGTTTTATAGGAAATGTAACAGTGTTTGCATGAAGAGAAACTGGGAAACTCGGGTAAACCATCTTAAGACTACCTTGTTTTCCCCAATACAAATAAACCAACTAACACAAGATTGACGCGTCTTACTACCCGTCCGGTCTACCCCCATATTTACACTGATAGGGTAGAGATGAGGAAGGGACAATATCAAGGAAATGTACTTGCATTTGTCTGGAGGGAGAAAGAAAGATCGCTCCTCAGTACAGACAGCCAATATTGTAACCGACACCTCCACACCAGTGGCGAGTCGGAGGAGACTGACGGGAGCTTTTTGCTGCAGACGGTGTGGCAGCTTGCGACCGAGACCACCGGGCCCCTGGTACAGAGGGTGTCCAAGAACATCATGGCCGTCAAGTGTAAGGCCAGTCCCAAGCATCCTCTAGGCTACCTACACTTCTCCTTCTTCGTGTCTCGGCTAAAGGACCGGGTCGAGAACAAGTTCTTCTGCTCCTGCACCGCCTTCAAGGTGATTCAATCGCACATGCTAGTCATCACTTCAAATACAAATATATTAATAGTTTAACTTTATAAAGAAATTAGCATGGGTCCATTATTTTACTTGACTGTATTTGGATATTTGATTTGAGTTATCAAGCGAAGATTCTGATTATATTCGAAAGTGAAAATCGTGAATTAACACGAGCTTAATCCTCTAGCTACTCTTTTTATTTCACCCGCCTCGGTGGCGTAGTTGGCTGACGCGCTTGTCGTGTTGAGCTCGGCTGCCGAGGACGGGGAGATCGAGGTTCGAATCTCGGTCGGGTGAACTGGGGGCGGCTTTTCCTAAATGGTTCTCCAATCTCCCTCCACGCGAATGCGGGTTCACTTCCTCTAATTAAACCTTCCCAATTCCTAATCCATTAGAGTAATTAGTACTTAAAAGCGTATAACCCGAACGGGTAGTAAGACGCGGTGCTAAATATTATATAATAATCTTTTTATTTCACTACTTGTTAAGGTTGTACGCATTTGTACCTGCATTTATGTGGCGATAGAGTGAAGAATAAGTGAGGAAAAACACCTCTTCACTACACT
Source organism: Timema poppense (assembly GCA_902141375.1). Lineage (NCBI taxonomy): Eukaryota > Metazoa > Arthropoda > Insecta > Phasmatodea > Timematidae > Timema > Timema poppense. The sequence continues at coordinate 42,896 of CABFOV010002162.1, forward strand.
TGCCAGGATTTGAACTGCGGTCTCTCTGTTATCTGTGCTCCAATCTCTTGCGAGAAGGACGCCTTGGAGCATTCGACTATCCAAGCGGGTCACGTTACTTTTTATTTCACTGTACTAAGGGATTGGATGAAATTTCTCCAGAGCAACGTATCTTATTCCATGTTCGACGACAGATGGTTCTGTTGCGCCCCTAATATGACCGGTGTGCCCCACAGGGACAAGTGAAGCACGCCACCAACAAGGACGACCCCAATTTCAAAAAGTGTCTACACTTCTACTCTTGCATCGCAGCTTTCGCCAGCGACCTTAAACTCAGCGAAGAGTTTGCTTACTACATTGACCTTGAGATGCTGAACATGGATCCTCTGCTGTCAGTCACAAGTAGGAGCATCCGACAAATTGTTAAATCTGCACATACAAATCTATTTTCACAATATTTTTCTTTTAACTCTACTTAGGAATGTTGAATTGTTTCATAGTTAAAATGTAATATTATATATTTATATTCAACCCAAGATCAACCAGTAATCACTGATTTAGCGCCAAAAAAAATATCTATAGCTACTGTTTCAATTTTTTATTCTTAATTCAATTTTCTATTCTTAGTTTTGGATTCCAAGTCGGGATTTGTAGGTAAAGTGAAGCTGTGTATTTGTAAACGAGTGGATTGGAGCCATTTATAGTTTAAAGTGTACGGTTGTTGTGGACAGTCTGGGAACTAGCTCATGTCATTGAAACAGTCCGAGACCTTGATTGCAAGCAGAGCTAGTAATCTCGCCCACCCTGTGTCGGCAGGAGACAACACTCGCACCCAGCTGGTAGCCATCTTGTCCGAGGACAGTCAGGACCCTTGTGAGGTTGAGGTCGAGGTTCTAAGAGATGACGCAGACCTATTGGAGGCTACCGGTATCACAGTCTCCGAGGATGGCACGTTGGAGCAGGTTAGTGCATGTTGGAGCAGGTTAGTGCACGTTGGAGCGGGTTAGTGCACGTTGGAGAGGGTTAGTGCATGTTGGAGCAGGTTAGTGCACATTGAAGCAGGTTAGCGCACGTTGGAGCAGGTTAGCGCACGTTGGAGCAGGTTAGCGCACGTTGGAACAGGTTAGCGCACGTTGGAGCAGGTTAGTGCACATTGAAGCAGGTTAGTGCATGTTGGAACAGGTTAGTGCATGTTGGAGCAGGTTAGTGCATGTTGGAGCAGGTTAGTGCATGTTGGAACAGGTTAGTGCATGTTGGAGCAGGTTAGTGCATGTTGGAGCAGTTTAGTGCACACTTATTAAATTACATGTTTTAAAGAAAAAAATATTACAATTTAATCTTTGTTTTCTTGATATATATATCATTGCCCTTTCGGCTTATAAGCATATTAGATAATTAATCTAATGTACTAGCATGGTTAAGGTTAAATCCAGAGGAAATGTTCCCACATTTGTGGAGAGGGAGAGTAGAAAATATATTAAGGAGAAACCACCCTCGGTACATCTTGGCCTGATCTTTCTGTCATCGCCAGTCCGGTCTATTGGATTGCTCGACTAAGTTAGTTTGTAAGTTGGGTGTTTTGCTTGAAGCTGTACGTGTGTGGTGGTCCTTGTGTTCCAGGTACACGGACTGGGAATAATCCCGGACTCCCTGGAGGTGAGGATACACGAGATGGACCCGGAGACACTCAACTTCAGCACCGTGGGGGAGTCCCCAGTAGAGGTCAGCGGGGGTACACTGTGGAATATTGTTACTGTAGCGTTACAGAGAAGAGTGACTGTGAAGATGGAGTCAGGTTGTGTTGCAGGTCGTCAGCTCCAAGAGGAAACGAGAGGAACCGTCGCCGGTGATCAGGACCCAGGAGTCTGCCCCCGCCCCGACCCCTGCCCCGGCGAAGAAGCACCCCCCGGCCAAGAAGGTCGGAGCTGTTGCGCTGGTCAAGAAACAAGGTAACAGTAACATCCCGATCTCACGTGTGTGAGCTAGACGCTTACATAACATGATTCAGTGGGCGAGTCACTCTCGCAACAGGCTAGACTGCCGACCATAGGAAGACCAGAGTTTGAATCCCGGTCTGGTGTCAGTAGGGTGGTTTTTTACAAAATTGTTTTCCACTCTATCGTCACATAAATGTGGGTACAATTCTTCTAAATGCAATCTTCCCAACCCTAACTCACTAGTATCGATATAGTATGTGCCATACCTGAACAGGTAGTAAGATGCAGTGAGATATATATATATATATATAAAGACTCCTACATCCTGAAGGTGAGGCTATTTATTCCATCATGATATGCTCATTCGTACAGTTGTCATCGTACTATTGACAGCTGAGTCTAGGGTGGCTGTGTTATCTGATAGCTTGTGATATTAATCGGTCACTCATTTGTAGCTGACCATTTCATCCATCACAGACTCTGCCTCAAAATAAGCGTGAAGAACTACCCTGGATGGCTCAGCGGTTAGAGCACTGGCTCCCTAAGCCAAACGTCCTGAGTTTGATTCCCCTGTACAGGTTTTAGATTCTTCGATTCAAAGAATATCGCTAGTTGTTTATTTGTGTGTTTTTACTCGATCCTTTCTATGTTCCATCATTCTCTATCATTTTTCCTATCCCTTCCTGTTTGTGTTGTTTTCTGGTTTGCTCTTTTAGGTAATTGTGTCGCGCGTTTCTCTCTCTCGAAGAGTTCCTATACGACGAAACAACAGTGTGTACAACCTCTCAATATTATCTTCATTAATCTCGATCCAAGCAATGATTCAAAACCTTTGTTGATCCAGCTTAGGACTTAGTAATAATAATAATATTAATAATAATAGGATCTTGTGAGGGCTGCAATGTTGAAGGTCAAATCTTCTTTTCTTAGACTTCACATCTTGGAAACATTTCTAAGAAGAAAACTTGGATATATTATAAACTTATTAGAACTATCTCGCTCGATATGCCATATTTCAACATATCATTTTTTATAACAGCTATTAATTAATATTTTAACATCGATTAGTGATTAAATTAAATCCATAACTTAAAAAAAACTCCATGGAGTTAGCTAGTAAGTGAGTTTGAACCGAGCGGCCGCCGTCATTAGCGATAATAGTGCCAACGTTTGTGTATTGGGGGTGTCATGTGGTCAGCACAACAAACTCTACAGCTGTTAATATCAGTTTTACAGACCAAAGCCGCTACTTATTTATGAAAGTAGCTCCTCATTTGTCCTCAATAGACTTGAGTTCGATCCCGTTCCAGACCAACTGCTTCACGGGAAAATATGGAAGCACCAGGGATCGAACCCGGGACCTCTGGATCTGTAACCAGGAACGCTGTGAACACTAGACTATAAAGGGAGTCCATCTACAGTAGCCCCATGGCTTCTTTGGTGCTGAGTGACAGCTTTGAAAAGCTACCAGACCAAATTATGTATCCCTACGCCGAACCATATGATCTTCAAAAACACGTGTTTAGCAGCTGTCACTTCTGACAGTCCAAATTTAGGTATATACCTAAATGTTGACTGTCAGAAGTCAGCTGTGAGCTGTCAGTCAGCACCAAAGAAGCCATGGGGCTACTATATAATGTAAGCAGAGATAAATTCTGATATGTCGGGATAATTTGGAATAGCGTGATTTGTTTTTTACTCTAAATCTAAATAGTTAAAAATCTAAAACTAAACTAGTGTATTATGACGACCACAAAAAACTTCTTCAACCCTCAAGTTTTGTTTCGAATTTAAAAAGTGACCTTTGCACACCACTAAATATTAATTTCTTCAGACGAGCCCCGAGTGTCAGGGTGGCAGGAGGTGACTGCCCCGCTCTTCAAGTGACAACTGACGTGGACTGTTTCAGAGCCCTTGAACGAGTCGGACGTGTCTGTGACGTTCCTGCAGTGGCTGGCTTCGGTGACCGAGCGCATTAACCAGTCTATGCACTTCCAGTTTGACGGGAAGCCAGACCCCCTCGTGTTCCATGTGCCACAGGTGACAATATCACTCTGCACTCACAGGTGACAGTATCACTCTGCACTCACCATCCAGGGCAAGTTGCGGAGAGACCAGACAACTCCGTCCATCCATACAACTGGATCAAACACAATTATTTATATAACTTTCTACACCAACATTATTTAGAAAATGTTTTCTTCTACAATTGTTTGTAATCAGATGAATCACCCTTCCTATACCCTGGAAGGTATCAAGCTAACCTTGGTTTTTTCCACTATGGTGCAGTTAGTATAACAGAGTATGTGCACCAGCATTTTCTTGAAACTGTGGAAAAATAAACCTCAGATAATAATTTTGTATTAGGTAGATGTACTTTTTGAACACGTTGATTGTATCAACACACAACTTAAAAACTACCCTATTCTAAGAAAACACAACATCCAGTCCCCTATCCGACAATTTACCAAAGATAAATCTCAGACCATCCCGGGAATGTAACCCAAACACCTATCTCGGTTGGATCACGCTCTACTGACTGTGCCAGGGAATTCGACCAGGATTCGAACCCGGGCCTGATAACAGTGGAAAAGTATGATTGTGAGTGTAAAACCTTAGACCGGTCAGCCACCCACCTCTGTGGTTAGCTGGTTTCTTGATTCACAAGTTTAGTGTAGTACAATTTGGAGTTGCATATAAAATGTATTCTCAAATTTTATAATATTGTCATGGCAAGTACAATAAAACCATGTTTATTAAACTATAATTACAATGAAGACGAGTATAATCAATGTATCAGTGGCTGAACCTTGTATTTTGTGAAACCAATATTATCAATTTTGATTTGGATGGGAAGAACTAACGCTACAACTGTATAACATTACTCTGCTCTTCAAGAACGGACAGAGATTAAAGGGAACTACACCCTCTTCAACTTTAATTCTGCTACCACACATAAATGGGGGGCGCTATTGGACCATAGTTTTTTTCAAAAATAAATTTGAGCTTTTCTTATCATTTTTTAAACATAATGTACCTATGCAGAATAAAAAGAAAAAGAATTTCTTTCTAACAAGGCAACTTTTTCATGTTTTACTGAAATATTTCAGGAGGTATAGTACGTATTAATTTCCTTTTATCATTGTATAAAATATATTCCTTTCAGACTTAGCAGACGTTGTTCATAGCTATTATAACAGCCACCATAAAATTACTGGCTTTTCCACACAATTGTAACGAGACCTATGAGGTGATACTTTTGGAACCCCATGAAACTTTGACACAAAATGCATATTTCTATATTTTGAAGAAAAAAGGGATTTAAAAACATCTATGGTGGTTTAAATTGATTTCACAAGATGCATAAGGGGTGACCTGGCGGTCTAGGGGTAAGGTGTCAGACTTCTGTGCTGGCGGCTGGGGTTCAATCCTCGGTCCCAGCACATATTTATCTGATTACCAAAACCCTTCCTTCACCTGTGACAAGACATCTTGTGAATGTGGGGAATGCCAGGCCTCCACCGTGGTTCGGATCCCACGTTAAACTGTAGGTCCTCCATTTCATCTCACAATCACCCTACCATTACACATTAGCGTAAGTGCGTATAACCCGAACGGGTAGTAAGACGCGGTGCTAATAATAATAATAATAATANAAACATCTATGGTGGTTTAAATTGATTTCACAAGATGCATAAGGGGTGACCTGGCGGTCTAGGGGTAAGGTGTCAGACTTCTGTGCTGGCGGCTGGGGTTCAATCCTCGGTCCCGGCACATATTTATCTGATTACCAAAACCCTTCCTTCACCTGTGACAAGACATCTTGTGAATGTGGGGAATGCCAGGCCTCCACCGTGGTTCGGATCCCACGTTAAACTGTAGGTCTTCCATTTCATCTCACAATCACCCTACCATTACACATTAGCGTAAGTGTGTATAACCCGAACGGGTAGTAAGACGCGGTGCTAATAATAATAATAATAATAATAAGATGCATAAGTGAACATTCTTTAATATTCCATGCTTATTTCATAAAAATAACGACTTTCAAATTTATGATACAAAATGGCGACTCTGCTTGGTAGAAAAAGGGACAGCGCTAACGGAGAAACCGACGGGTCGGAAAGAGCCTGTAGCTTTAGCGTGTGACTCTCTTGATGCAGGTGTTCTTCGAGTGTCTGCGAGAACGTATCTCATGCGGCGGCAAGAAGAAGAGGCTGCCCAACTTCACGACGGGGTTTGTCCGCAAGGACGCGGTGCCGCTCGGGATGTTCACCAAGTATACCTGGCACATCACCAACATCATCCACGTGAAGCAGATCTTTGAGACTCCGCTGGTGAGGCCGCGCGCGTTATGGTTTCTCATCACTTAGCTCGTGACCAATTACTATATAGTTATCTTCCCACGTTTATAAACACCTAGATTCATTTGTTTGTATAAAATACTCACAAGTGTCATAATTTTTATTAGTAAAGGTTCTTAAGTTACATTTATACCTTCTTTTTTTTTTATCCATCTTATGGAATTATGAAAACCTTTAGAATAATTTCTGAACTGAATATTAATCTAGATTTTATTTTATTCAAGTCCAGTAAAAGAACTAAAAATATGAATTTAATTGAGTAAATTAAATCGTAATTGTTTTATTAGTGAATTTATTAATACTTGTTTACTAATACACTCGTTGAAGTACCTTTTGGGAAAAACGTTTAAAGTTTAATAACTGGGCGTGGAAGGCAACGTTAGAGCTGGGGTCTTCAAGCCTTGTGTTGCCCGTGGCGTGACTCAGTTTTTATTTAATTAAAATAGATCATATCAAAATTTTATAATCTTGGCTTTAAGGTGTACAGGGGCCACTAATGTTTAAATGTCGACCCTCTGGTTGCGATAGATATCCCAAAACTCTGAAGTCATGCACAGGTTTATCAATTTCTAGTATAGATTTAGTAAAACGGGGCTGTTTGGTCCTCAGATGCCGCTCGAGATAACACGGAGCTTCGTGGAGAACCAGGACGGGACGTACGAGCCGTACAACCGGCACAAAGACGATAACGAATCATTCCGGAAGACCGAGAGTCAGCCGTTGATCAAACCCTTGGAGCTGAAAACGTTCTTGAAAGTTGGTAAGTTGTGAGCCTCGCGTTAGAACCGAGGCCTGAAGTCATCTTGTGACATTTTCTGCGTCCGTTCTCCCTCCACTTGGATTGTAGGTGCTCTCTGTGCGATGCGCATCGTGTGGAGTGTGGGGCTGACTGACAGGGACTTGTGGTTTGAACTTGAAGGAAGAGAGCCTAACTTAACCGCGGGAGATTATGTTTTATTACTACAACTGGCGGTTAAAAGAATTATCATATCAGGTAGATGTTAACTAACCTTTTATTGTGATGGTTTTTCATTTGGTTACATTGTAAAAGATTGTACTGTTTGATTAACAAATTACGAACATTTTGTTCCTTGTTCCTTACAGGCAACACTGCCCCAGATCAAGTGGATCCCACGCCCTTCCTCATCGAGTGGATCCCGGACATCTTGCCGTGCAGCAAGATCGGAGAGCTCCGCATTCGCTTCGAGTTTGGCCACCAGCGCAACGGTTTGATCGAGAAGAGACAGTCCTCGCTGCGACCAATCACCCGCACGATCAGTCGCAATGCCGCCGAGATCTCCATCACACGCATCACTACCGCCCCTAGGAGCGAGACTATCAAGCTGTGCTCCTTTCTCTCGTAACCTCGGTGTCGTGCTCGTAGAGTAGTGCATCCACGGCGATTCTAACCGGACACTTGGGACGTGGAGGATTGGCACCCATCACTCGGAGGATCCGTAGCAAATTTTAAACTTGAGAAACCTATTTTAAAATGTTCGTCTCTCTTCACAAATATTTCTCATGCAGAGAGTTGTGTATGAACCAAGCTTTGAGAGAGCGTTGTAGAGAGAATGGGCTCCGACAGAAGTGTTGTAGACAGAATGAGCTCCGACAGAGGTGTTGTAGAGAGAATGAGCTCCGACAGAGGTGTTGTAGAGACAATGAGCTCTGACAGAAGTGTTGTAGACAGAATGAGCTCTGCTAGTCAGATTATTTTTAAGTGTCAACTTTTGAAATTGAATCTCAATCTCCTTCAACAATGATATTTTGAGTTATTTGGACTTTGTTTTTATGGCGGTGGATTTTGTTTTGAATATTTCATCTAATGCATCATACATATTTTGTTAGGTCGTTTGTTGGTATAAACTGTTGTAAGTAAATCAAGTGACGCCAACACACTCAATGGGTGTCACTAGATACTCATTATCTCTAAACCTGAACATTTTGATGGGATATTAAAACATTATTATACAAGATAAGAGCTAACTGAAGGATACTCGCTAAGTGTTTATATTGTGTGATCAGGCTCTTTATTTAGCTTCTCACTGATACATTTAACACTAACCTCAACTCATTCAGCCATTTGATTTAGTTTGGTCCATCATCCTAGCGCGAGTTGTAGCTGATCACCTGTTAGCTCACAACAACCTTTGAAGATTATAAAAACACAATCTCTAAGGTGGGGATAACAAGATCCTTGTCAAAGTCTGTATTTTTGCGATTTTATCAGCAGAAGCTCAACCAGTAGCTATCTCAACAGTTGTTGAATATCTGTCACAGGCATATCGACATTTGATGAACAACTTTTTAAACGAAGAGAAAATGTTCTCATCATTGTCTAGGATTTCCAACTGTTGGGATTATAAGATGGTTGAAATGATGTAGTTTTTTCATCCTTTATCTCTAAAATTAACCATTTAATATACATTAAATTCATCTTTTAATTTAAGGGCGGATATTTTTTGTATTTGCTATTTCATATAAGTCCTCTACTATCTCATGTACTCCTGTTACCTCTTTTCCCTTTATGAGGTAATTGTATAATATTTGGAAGAAGGTGGATAGAAACATATAAAAGGGGGACAAACACAAGATGGCTTTTACTATGAAAAGAAGTTGCGTTGTGCGTTTCCCACTCCTCCCTGACGAGTTCCGATAGAATGAAACCTGGGTCGGGGGATCGGGCCGTGACGATAGATTTTCTTTCAGAGACAACTGTTACCTCTTTGTCCAGTGGCAGCAATGTAGTGTGTCATTGTAACAGTCATATTGTGTTCGTCCCTTTTATGTGTTTGTATCCACCTTTCCTGTACCTTCTTCCAAATATAATATAAATAGAATAATAAGTAATCTAAACACAGTTAGAGGTAATTATAGTAACTATGTGTCATAGTATTTTGTTGAATTTGGGAAAATTGTATGAAAAGTTAATATTCACTGCCCTGTCCTTGATATTTTTGCAAATAATTGTAAGATTGTACAGCAATACCTCCAGAGCACGGACGAAAGTCAAATCGTAGCTTTCATTTAGCTCACAAACGGTGGAGCATCGTCTCCCCCTAATAATATATTATGAATAGTTTGGTTATTTTAATAAATAAAATTAGTAGTATTAATACTGTTTAGTCACAGATATAGGAGATTCAATGTGGACAGAACAACTTTTATTCAAACTAACCACCGAAAGAAACAAGATGGCGCGCGGTGGTGAGGAAACGTACCGACTGAAGTAAGAGAAAGTGATGAAAGTTGAGGTATTGCTGTATTGAGTTTCGGTAGAGCAAGTAAAAAGAAAGAAAGAGCTGTGATTAGTTAAGTGTTAGGCATCACTGTTTTGGCAGATAATATGTCAGGACAGTGATTGAAGTGACAAGACGGTGACTTTACTAGACAATATAAACTAATTTTTAACTCCTTTTAATTGCTGTAAACCTAAATGATATTTTATGTTTTTTAATATTGTATATTTGTGTGACTTGAGCCTTTGTTTTATTAAAACATTATTTAAAAAAAATACTTTAAGAATCACTTTTTAATAGCTTACCTGGTTTGTTGTATTTTATCACTGAACCTTCTCAAAGTTTTTACTAAAATAATTTGAAAGCTAGATTACTATTTCTACATAAATTGCCGTCACAGATTTATGTTATCGCTGGTTAGTATGCAGATTGACAAAGATGGCCTCAAGTGTGGCCAAGAGCGTTCGCTCCCCTGAGCCACCAACCACCCCCAGGGTCATTGGATGATTGAAGAATCTCACCGGCAGGACTCACGTAGGGAGGTACTGAGTATCACCCTCATAAACAGGTGGTACGCAGTTCAAAAGGGGGGGGGGGGGGGAGAATGGTTCGGGATATAAGCCTGTCTCTTTTCCCCATCTAGAGGGGTATAAGAAANACCGGAAGGAGGGGATAAAAGCGAGTGTGCAAGTGAGAGGAGAACAGAACCATTGGACCAAACTTCCCCGGCTGATAAGTTGATATAACTAGTAATCTACAATAATAGTTTTATTATTTAATTAAGAAAGTGGAAAGTACCTGGGAAGTGTGGTAGAGGAAACAAGAGAGGTAAGTTAAGAATTTTTACAAAAACCTCGTCTGGAGTAGTAGAGGAGTTCAAAGGAGTGCAGTATACATCAGAGACCTGGGTGATAGGAACGGGGTACACTCTGGGAGTGACAAGAGAGATCCAGGGAGCGTGGAGGAAGAAGAGGCTTATGTCCAAGACAGTGGCAGGGAAGAAGAGGCTTATCTCCGAGACAGTGGCAGGGATGATTTAACTAAAATATTTTGGAGCAGTTTTTTTCTTCGTGTTGGCTAGTAGCGGTGGGTGGAGGTACAACAAATGAGATGAAAACATAAGTTTTACTGTTTATTGTTACACCAAATATAATAAAGATAAATACAATTGTCAAGTGATGCGTGCCTAGCACCGAAAAACATGATATGCCTTTCATATATCTTAAAAAAATTCTATATACTATATAATTTTGATTTAAAAAAATTAAATAAAATGAACTAATGAAAATGTGAACATTGTGTGTACCTGTAACGAGAGAGAGGTAATCGAGACATTAATTAGTTTTCCTGGTCAGAGGCAGCCTTTGTGCAGGTGTTCCATTACACTAATGTGCGAGAGACAAGGGAAGTTAAGATTAGAGCAAGCGTAACCGCATTTGTGTGGAAGCGAGGAGGGAAAACCAGTCTCTTGCGAGTGTGAGAAGGAACGGGTTGGATTTTACTAGTTTTCTTTTTCCCAAAGGCTTATTTTGCACCCGATACTTTAGTCAGCTTTTAAGATATATTTATTTTTCATATAAGCCAAAACATTCAATAGAGTACAATCTAAAGAGCCCGTTTCTTGGTTGACTAACTGAGAAATAGATACACGATTACATTCTGACGTGGAAACTTATCAAAGTCGCATATCAAGTTTTCTTTATTTGACAACAAAACTAGATTTTACTGTTTTTTTTTAGGAAACCGGCACAGAAAAACCATTTGGTTCAAGGTGTATTATCCGAGGGGTAAAACCGGCTCTCGACATACCTCGAGGCTTATCGCGCAATACACGAGTTTAATAAGTCCCACAGCAAACTTGTTTATCCACGAAAGCAATCTGTGCATAAGCCAAAAAAAAGACAAGTTTATTTTGAGAACTGTGTGAGAAAAATTCAAAATGCAATGCAATGTCACACCCATAAGTTTCGTTTGGTATACAAATTTCTAATATATTCTTAAGTTACGACAGAAAAAAAAAGGCAGATTTTATAAAGCAGTTGACAACTTAACATACAAACAAGAATATGGCAATGTTACACCAAGAGTTAGGTTGACAAACAAACAAACAAACAACAGTTATAATCGTCAATACTCGCTGATGAACCAAAAACATTTCAGATAAATCAAGACGTGACAGACAAAGTACTCTGTAATAATAATATCCGTCAAACTGTTTGACTTTGTAAAGATACCCACATCTATTACAATTAAATAAACACACACTTTCTAGTTCTTTCAATTCTGATTAAAAATACACATTTCTTGCCGAGGCATGTTTCTTTGGTCGGCACCTAAAAGTGTTTTTTTTTTGTTATGAAAAACAAATTTATTCTGCTCTAAAAGAAGATGGTTAGTGTTGGTACGTTAGTGCAAAGGAGCACCAAGTGTACACAATGGAATGTTGCGAAGAGTTAAAACGTAAATCAATAAAACTTGACAAGGTTTAAATTTTAAGGAATCAAATTAAAATGATGTAATAAGTTGGTTATAAGTAGTGCTTATGTAAAAGTGACTAAAACTTCAAAAGAGAATGTTAATAATCAATGTTTTACCTTATAAATCAGTGTGCGGTGTTTTCCCTTATCCCCCGACATAAGAATGAACTGTTTGCGAGTTTTAAAACTGTCCAAGTGCACTTTAATAAACGGACGAGGTCTCCACCTTGTCTGGTGGACTGGGCCCTGTTTGCGATACAAATATCCTAATGGGACATCAAGAAAATATTATAAACTGCATTTATGTAATTCAAGAGGATCAAAGGATATTTTCAAATATAAATAATCAGTTGAGATATGATTGATAATTTGATTTCCCTAAAAATATATATGTATGTATGTATGTATGTGTTTCCTTCAAAGTTTGCTTTAGTGAATTTAGGGATAGGTTTGATAATCTTAAAACTGATCTATTCCGACTTGGATAAGAGCATTCATAGTGAAAAGTAGATTCATTCACTCGATGATATGTAATAAATTAACTCCTCTAGTTCATAACAAGTGACAAGGATGGGTGGTCAGAGGAGTGGAAAGGCACGACTAAGGGGGTACGGCCATGGAGGAGAATGGAGGGGTGGAAACTGTTCGTCATGACGACGGTGATGAATAAACTGAATAATTTTGAAAAATTCTGAAACCTATACACAAATTTATTTTTTATATTTTCTAAATTTAAAATGGCGTGTTTATCGATGTCCGAAATTTTAACTTCGATTTTTCCATTTCTAATCCCTTTAACATTTACGATTTTGAAACTTTTTTTTTTCTGCACAACCAACCTCACATTAAAACTATGTTATTTATTTATATGCCATTTTATGATGTATTTGCAAAAATAAAATTGAAAAGTGTAAATTGACAAGCCTAAAAAAACTTCAATTGGCCATATTTATATTTCATCTGTGCACGGTCACAAGAACAAATTTACATTTTGTCGGCACAAATTACAAAGGAAAAAACCCCCTAACAACGACCACAATGAAAAATCGCCCAATTTTAGATATTGCAATTTTGTTTGAATACCAAACTTTTAAATTTCCTGGGATTTCAGAGTTGAGAGTTAAGTTATCAAAAATTGTGACATTAGGAGTGATTTGCAATTCTTTAGAAATTAGTAATAATCGTATCAAATTTGATATCCTTGGTTTCGTTAACTAATCATAATATTCTAAAAATAGAAAATATAAACTCGAATTTTGTGATTTTTGAACCAATAAGCGCCCTCAGGAACAAGGAATGTGTATGCGCACCTAAACATCTTAAACAACACGAGATGCACCGTGACAATAGTAGTGACCAACATTCAGAACAAAATTAATACACGTCTAAAATACACACACTAATCCTTTGTCACGCCAATCACACCCCTTTCTGTATCAGTTGGCCCCCAACCAGGTCTTGGAGCACACCCGGGACAATCCTGACGAGGAGGGCACGTCTGTATTGAAGGGAGTCTTGAAATAATACCGAATGATTCTCAATAGCTTAGTGGCATGGCATGTGTCGGGTTGTAAGTTGTGTGGATTCTGAGACAGGAGTACCAACCTCACTGTTTCAATCAGAAGGAAACCGATTTGAATAAATTAAATATTCTCAAAGCTGAATCAAAGTTTGAATAAATTATTTTAGTGGGTTTTCTGTTTGAAAAATATTATATTATTTATAATGCAACTTTATTAACTAAAAACCATTTATAAAATGTTTTATTCCAAGGTCAATGAAACAAACGCTCCTAAAAGAATGTGAATGTTTTATTAGGATTGTTCCAAGACTCAAGGCCAAGGTCTCGAAGGTCCATTTGACTTTGACCCCCAACATAACCTTTTCATCTTGGAAACATTTCTAAGTAAGAATAAAATTTTGATGTATTATGAACATATGTAAGATATCTCAACATATAATCACTTAATGACATACATTAAACAAACACTGACTTAGTAATTAAATTCCATCTATTAACCCCAAGCAGAGATAAATTCAGATATGTAAGTATAAAAATAATATGGTTGGCTTTGTTTATTTCTCTTTACCGAGATGTGCTCAATGAACTATTTAAATAGTAAATGTACTATTATGTGACGACGACAAATACCGAATCTTCGACCCGCAACCTTTGCGCAAAACTAGCTTGCGTGTAACAAAAACAAACCAGCAGTGTAGCCAACTGTGTGGTGAAACCATACTAACAATCACCTTTGCACTGTTATGAATATTAGATTGATTTACATGATTTATTTTAACCGAGCTACATCCATGTCTCGGCTAATGTGTCAGCCATGTCAAATAATAATAAAAAAATGTATGCGGCTATTTTTGGAAAAAAGTTTTACAAACACTTAGCATAATAACTATATAATATTTTTTTTACAAACCAACTTTGTATCTTAATAGAAAAGTAAATTCACCAAAAAAGAATTTTTAAAAACAAAATAAATGCAATATTTCTTTGGTACAAGACTATCACAAAATGAAGAATATACATTAAAAAACAAACATGTTTTGTATCCGATACTTGGATTAATAAATTTGAACAGTAACAAAATTAATGTTTAGCTAGAAAACCACCTCTGGAATATTTTGGATTGGTCGAAAAATGAAAACATATCTGAATGTTCAAATATTGTCCTCGACTGATATATTCAGTCAAGTTTACGTAACTCCCGCGTACAGGGACTAGGTTAAGTGAAACACAAGGTGTGATGGAGTAGAAAGTGAGTTGTGGCAAAGTAGACAGCAAACCAACTCACCTTCCGTTTCACCCAGCCTCGGTCTTAGAACAAAGTTGATGTATGAAAATAAGTAGCAGAATTTAAAGAGAAACTTAAACATGAAATTGTTTTCTAACTAAGGCTCATTTTGTTCTGTTTCTTTTCTCTTTCAAATATCAATCAATCATAAAAACAATTTCTCTACTTAGTCAATTTTCACAGCACATTTTATTTCCCCCCCACCCCCCCTTATCACCAAATTTCTATCTAGACTCAAAAATCACAATAATTATTCATTATACATTTATAATATATATATGTTCAATTTGACACTAAAACATAAAAAAATACAGACATATAATTTTGTAATGCATTGTGTGATAAAATGAGATATGTAGCCAATATAATCGGACGTTGAATCTGTCAACATCCCAACATCCAAACGTCCCCCGTATTGCTCGCCTCCTTGGACAGTCCTTCAACCCGATTCTCAACATTTGGACAGTGAAAAGACACAACATCAACATTAGAACAATACACAACCATAACACGTTCCCGATTCAAAAAACATCACAAGAAACTTCAAAATACATCAAATTTTTAGTCTTAAAATTTAAACATTAAATACAGGAGAGATAATTTGTTTTAAGTTCAAATACTTGGCACATCAGAGAATTACATAAATTACTTTTAAATTTATTTTAATACAAAGAGGCCAGCTTGTGCATTTTATTTATTTTTTTAAAACTTTTTTTTTTGTGTATGTGTTTTTTACACAGGTCACTTAAAAGAAATATAAAGTCAACCCTAAGACTGTTTTTGTACTTTTGTTTGGCAAAGGCTAAAAAAACAAAACTCTCAAATATACATGAACCAGGACAATTTGATTTTTCAAACGACTTTCCAATAACATAACCGTTGTATTTTTTTTTTTTTGTTGTTACTGGTACCTCTACATTGAGTAAAACACCCTAAACAGGATCAATCTTTGAGACACATCCAATCACAATAAAACGATTCTCCGCCCGATTCTCGAGCGACAGGAAAATACATAACATCTTGACGACGCTTCAAAAAATATCTACAGAAACAGTTCGGTACACGAAACTGCGACAACATTTGGAATGAACGACTGCTATTTGTCAAAGGGAGGGGGATGTATGCTAGCCGCCTACGTGGTTTACTGACAGCCATCTTTATTGTTAAAAAATATGTGAGCCAATCTCTGCAAACACTCGATACCCGATAATATTCCGTCGTGCGGCGATGCAGCAGCCAATGAGGGCTTACACGAATCAGGAAAATATACATTACAATAGTCGACAAAATTCACACTTGGCTATGTTCCCATGCAGCCCACACTACAAAAACTACTAATAATAATAATACTAGAAAGTCTAACACAAAATAATAGAGAGTCAAAACACAAGTCTCTAAGACTTGCTAAGAGGGACCAAAACTCTTGTACGTGGCCGATGCACGTTTGATGATGTGTTTTTGTAATATTCTAATAAATTCAAACCATGATTGGCTGGTCTTCTCATTCAAGTTTAGTAAAAAATATATTCAGAAAAACATATTTATGGCTATACAAGTTTGAAAAAAGAAAACTATTCTCGATATCAAAATAAGCGGTATATGTACAAATCCCATTTATCAGATTATTTTGTCATGTATGAGTAGTTTAGACAAATGAGCAACAAAAGCTTCACTGTAGAGTAAATTCAAAATAAGCCTCCACAACATAGATACCATAGTTTATGTATAAAAGAGGGTATTTCCAAAATAAAGCAGTAGAAGCATATAATACCAGCAAGACTAGCAAAACAACTAAAATATAATTTTAAACAAATAACGTACATAATTTTTTAGTCAAAAGACTTATAAGGATTTAAAAAAACAACAACACTTGAATCAAAAATGTTGGATGTATAAAAAAACTACATAACATTCTACTAAAATAAAAACTTAACTTGAAATGGAAAGCACGAAATAGATATTCTTAAAAAAAATGTACCACAGACTCGTGTAATGTTTCGTGAGCTTTGTCAATAAGGTTCAAAATGGCGGAGACAAATGAAACTTCTAAAGATGGCGCAAAGAGTCTGTAAAGTTATCAAACAACCATCTCACACGTGTTCTACACATTATACACATTATATACATGGAAAGACAAATGTATAGTTACGATATTTACAAGACACACAAAATAAAACAATCTCTAGGATAGTCCATGCTCAAAATAGAAACATATCATCGATTGAGATCTACGAGAGCTATTCTGTTTCCTAGCCGGTTCGTAACTCACAAACAAGAGTCACAATGAAACACACCAAATGGATGTATAATATATATCTGTTATAGTACATCTAGTTTCGACAGAAAAACTACTCAGCTTATAAATGAATAAATCCCTGATATTGAATAATTAATTAAAACATTGTTTATATTTGTACTCTTTGTGTGCTGTTATTGACCTGAACGCTGTGATTAGAAGCCGTCGAGCGAGCCAGGCGCGCGGTTTAGCTTCACGACAAGGTCTTACCAGCCAATAGCCCACATGACGTTTGACGGTCCTCGTCACTTTACCCTGTTTGGTTCGGTCACCGCAGACAAGTAGCAATGTTTATTTGTTTTGAATGTACTACATAATTTCAAGGAGTATTTTCATTGTTTAGGCACTTGACAAACCGGAGTGATGCCTTTTTAACCAACTGCGCTGTTCACCGAGAGTGACCGCCTCAAACACCTCCTCCGTCTCGGTAAAGTGAGGAGGAACATTAACTTAATAATCTTATGTCTGATTTGTATCAAAACTTATATTTTGTTTGTATTAACTGTTTCAGTTCTCAAGGGGCTGCTAAATAGAAAGGCTTAATTTTCAAATTGTATTCAAATAATTTGTAACTTAAGACATAGTAAGGAAAGGTGGGTAAGCAACGTTTATAGTAGTATTTCCTGCAAGTCAAAGCCGAGGGTTAGCAGTTCAGTTATATGGAGGTATCGAAAGAGGACTTGCCAGAGTTTAAGTGCATAAAAATATGTAATTGCTGGTTTCAAACAATAATTATTAAATACCTGTTCGAGCTATGAGAATATGTACTAATTACACTAATGTGTTAAGGGTGAGAAGGGTTGAATTTAGAGGAAGTGTACCAGCATTTGTGTGTGGACATACACTTAGCAAAAACCACCCCCGATACACCTGACCAAGATTCGAACCCTGATCTCCCCGTCATCAGCAGTCCAGTCTGTTGCGAGAGTAACGCCTTAGACCAGGGGTGACAAACTTGCGGCCCCATCTATGATTTTATGGCTCTCGTGGACTTTTTCACTAACAATGAAGCTCTATTCTTTTTGTTTTATAAAGTAATAAAAATAAAACCTTTAAGAATTATATATTTGGGAATTTAGGATAATTCACAGAAATTGGAGGTGGGTGTACTTAATTAGTATTATTTCTTCGACATGACTCAATTCCCAGTATGTGCAATGTTTGGCTGCACACACATGTGTTAACAGTCGTTTTATCACATGAAATGGACCCAAACACTCGAGAGATCTCGGCTTACAGACTCACATTCATCAACGGATATGAAAGTTACTTTGACAAAAGATTAAGACAGTCACACCATTATTGCTAATAAAAAAAATTAGTTAAAAATATAAGTTGTGTCTTATTGCTCAACAAAAGAGCGTATTCTTTTCGTAATTCAATTTTAAGGTACTATGCTTGAAATTACTTTTTTTTTTATAATGCAGCCCCTCTAGATTTAAAATGTTCAATGTGGCTTTATGGTCGAACGAGTGCGACTAGGCTGGGTTTTAAAATGAAGTTGAGGCTGTGTAAATGACCTTGTAAATGACCTTGCCATGAACCTCAAACCTTCGACTCAGCAGACAGCGACGCTCCTTCAGGTACTGGTAATGTTGTAGAGATGGAATGCTCCACTCTGATTGGTTCAACCATGTGGTTGGATGGTCGTGTTCACTGCATTGTTGTAGGTCCACATTGTGCGCTCAGTGCTACCAACATGCAATACTAAATAATGGGATGTAATGAGGCGAGAGCGTAAGATGGTGTGCTAGCATTTAAACAAAAAGAGTGATAGATTACAACTGCCAAACCACACCGACAGTGATTGAACTGTGACCTGACTCATACAAGTTCTCTAACATCCAACCTAGCCAGTGATTGAACTGTGACCTGACTCATACAAGTTCTCTAACATCCAACCTAGCCAGTGATTGAACTGTGACCTGACTCATACAAGTTCTCTAACATCCAACCT
>CABFOV010002162.1:69708-92048 GCA_902141375.1 Timema poppense
TTTTTTTTTTTTTTTCAAAGATTCAATTTGTCAAGATTCAAGCATTCTCACTAATATTAGTGTCTAGTGCAAGCAATACCAATGCAGTATAAAAACATATTTTGAAGAGTACGCAAACCAACAACTTGTTTGTTTGCAACTATCTAACATCATTTTTATCAACTAGGGTTTGTTTTGTGGGCTCCTCCATTGCAGCCGTGATCTAAAAGTGGTCCAATAAACTCTGGGATGCTGCGTAAAGCGTAAAGCGCAAAACAGAAAACTGCTTCCATTTACTGTTAAACTTTGGCGCTAGCGTTCTTTCTAAGAATAAGGATACAAATTACTGTCGAAGAAATACATTTACTTGAACCTTGACATCAAAAATAAACAAAGACAAATGAAAACTACTGTATAATAAAATAACAGCAATAATTTAAATGCATGCCGGGGTACATCCACACATCTAATTAGTCGTAATATATGTCTACTGATATTAATTGTAGCTGTGAGCTGGAGTCAAGCGGAGGAACTAGTTTGTATTCAAAACATGCTATTGTGGTAGTATCTATGTTGTTTTGGAGGTGGGCAGACCAGACAATTCTCCAAGCTGTGCATGACCAGGCTATATTAGATCTTCTATGAATATAATTAATAATAGGAATGTTTGAGATATTCCAGTGATGTATAGAACCAGTGTACCCAACATAAACAACTTATGAAATATTTTATAGGCGAATGTTCTCTTCAACAGATGTATCTACAACCCTTGAAACATTCTAGAGGCTGAGCTTGTTAGCTTTGCAACATTCTAGAGGCTGAGCTTGTTAGCTTTGCAACATTCTAGAGGCTGAGCTTGTTAGCTTTGCAACATTCTAGAGGCTGAGCTCGTTAGCTTTGCAACATTCTAGAGGCTGAGCTCGTTAGCTTTGCAACATTCTAGAGGCTGAGCTCGTTAGCTTTGCAACATTCTAGAGGCTGAGCTCGTTAGCTTTGCAACATTCTAGAGGCTGAGCTTGTTAGCTTTGCAACATTATAGAGGCTGAGCTTGTTAGCTTTGCAACATTCTAGAAGCTGAGCTTGTTAGCTTTGCAACACTCTAGAGGCTGAGCTTGTTAGCTTTGTAACATTCCAATACTACAGGAGCTGTGTATGCCCTTAACCTTACAATACTACAGGAACTATGCCCCCCTAAAAGGCATTGTATTATAAATTCCATGTTTTACACCTTCCCCCTACGGAAAACACCCGAACACGGCAGGTAACACACCTTGAACCAAGCACTGCTACATGACGTGCTTTTCTGGGTTCTACTTTATGAGACAGAGAAATTGATGCCACCAAGTTTTACTGTATTTTTAAAAGATACTGCAACATTTAAAAATTAAAATAAAACCAACTATTAAACTGATCTCGATCCCGACGTTTGTCAGAAAAGAGCACTGCAATGCCTCTTCTGGTTTGAACACGCTCTTGTATTTAATATATTTGTTAGTCGGTTGTGAGATGGGCTCTTAAGGGACCCGTCTTAGGTAGCTGACTTCGGTGAGAAGAACACAAAACTAGTTTCTATCACCCTGTATGTATGTATGTATGTATGAGAGAGAGAGAGACTTGTAAACAACGTTTTCCTCTAAAATATCTGAGAAAAGAAAGCTAGCTGGTAGAGGGGGTCACAGTAAACATTGTATTGTCATTTGTTCTCCTACTGGCAGACCGCTCAACCCACTTACGTTATAAGGAGTTTCTCCTCGATTAGTCCAGGGCCTTCTGGCGAGGCTAACTTTTATGTAACTGGAAGAAAGGGCAGAGGAAAAGGGGACGGGGCAGGGTGGGTTTGGGGGTGTACATTTATTTTATTTTAGAAAAGATAAAAACTGCTCTCAATGCTAAGGAATACAAATTTTATTATAGTTTAGTATAACATAAAAACTGAAAGGAATTATCCCTGTGAAGCAAACAAACTACGGTTATTCAATACTCGCCCAACAAGGAGATGAAGAGAATTAAAAATATGAGTACACATTAAAATGTTCGTTTTTTTAAAGAAATGTACAAAATAGAACAAAATAATACTCTACATTTTGTAAATAATTTTATATTACCTTAAGATGGGCGTGTTAAACCCTCATTTTACTAAGTAAAAATAAACACAACTTGTTACCTTGTTATTACAAAACAAAAAAAGTAGACACCTGGATAAGAAAAAAAATATCACCCTCTATTTTTTAACTGAAATTTGAAATTTTTATTTGTAGCTATGGTATTAATATAGTGTTTTTATCATACTGGTGACAAATGCACGTCTGTTAGCCCCGAGATCTCTCTCTAGTGTTTTGTTCCACAACTGTCGACACATGTACATGCAGCCGAGCATAGCACACATTGGGTGCACAGATTTCAACAACTTTTGAAAATATATCCCTGTCAAAGAAAGAGTACAGATTTGGTACACTAACATCACACGCCAGATTTACCCAAATATTGAGTCGTTACAACAATTATAGAATAGTTCTGCGACGTACGTCAGTTCACCTTAAGGCAAGAGCCGCGCGGAACCGTCGGCCGCAAGTTCGTCGTGCCTGTCTTTAAAAATATTATTTAGGGGGAGATAAATGTAATAAAATTGTTTACTTTCCTCACATATTGTTTGGTGAAAGAAACACTAGTCGAAGGTACACGCCAATTAAGTACCGGGGATTCCGTAGCGCAGACATACACAGGGTGTGTGCGAGGGTTTCATAAGCCTTGGGCGAGACGTGCGCCCCCCGCTGTCTCCTGTATAGTACGATAAATAAACTGCACCCCCGTTGTCTCCTGTATAGTACGATAAATAAACTGCACCCTCGTTGTCTCCTGTATAGTACGATAAATAAACTGCACCCTCGTTGTCTCCTGTATAGTACGATAAATAAACTGCACCCTCGTTGTCTCCTGTATAGTACGATAAATAAACTGCACCCTCGTTGTCTCCTGTATAGTACGATAAATAAACTGCACCCCCAATTGATGATAGTGATAATAGAGTACAAAAATAAGTGGTGACCTACTCCACTCCCCTCCCTAATCAATGTGTCCAAAATTATGCTCTCTTCATATTTTAATTAGATAACGATTCACCAGCAAAGCCACTGCTGCTGAACCATAAAAGTAATTATGTTAACATTTTAAATATTATTACTACTAGACGATGATATTTAGATGCTATTTCTTAGTTTAGCTCCTCTGATTGAATTCCCCTTTTAGACACAAATAAAATCAAATCTATCCGCAGTGCACCACCAGGATTATCACGTGCATTGATGACGATAGAGACTATGTTCAAATGTGAGGTTTGATCCAACGGGTCGTACGGTGGGTTGCCTAGCATAGCCGGAGCCACGTGGGGTGGGTGGCAGAGCTGCAATTAGACTTATCTACGTCAGGGGTGACGAAACTATGGCCTTTTCATCATTTATAAGCTAAACATTCACAAACTCGATTTGTATTCCTACATTCTTGAGGGATTTTATAATCCTTATCATATGTTGATGTATATTTTTAAGTATTCTTGTACAATACATATTTACAGTTTAATATAAAAATTAACCAAGATTCATGAAGAACAAACTCGAAAAAAAAGAAGTGAAAAACTGTTGTCAAATATTTTATAATTTATATATTATTTGTTTTACTATTTTTTAATGAATAATAAGTTTTAATAATCAAATAAACTTTTTTTTATTTGTATTAACATAGTCTACTAGGAATTATAAAATAATAATAATTACACAGCTACAAAAAAATAATTATAAAATATAATAAACAGCTACAAAAAAAAATTGGTAATACTGTAATTTACTGATTATATTTCATATTTTGATTAAAACACTTTCCCGGATTTTTGTTTTTGTAAATTACCAAATTCCTGACTTTTTTTTTCGACCGCTTAAAATTCCCGGCTAGATCCAGTTTTCCCTGATTTTCCGAGATGGTAGACACCCTGATTACTTTATGGATTACCAAAAAGATTAACTTATGTTTACATGAAGTGTTATGTCACAAAAGGTTCCCTAACCCTGAACCCTGAACTAGGTGGTCGTCAGGGTGTTTCTATTGGACAGTAGGATCCGGCTAGTTTCGACATCATCTAGTTCTGACCCACCGCGGATAGTTCCAACGAAAGCCCTCCAGATGTCAGGAATGTCATATAACGTTAGTTCATTGACACGCAGTAAAAGAGAAGGTGGGGAGAATTCTCACCGGCGGCTAGCAGGTTGCCTAGAATAGGGGATGTGTTAGCTTGGCTTTCGTCACTTCTGTGTGACGATATAATCACGTAATGATGCCCACACTCAATTTATTTTATTTAAGTCAGCTATTTTTATGTGTTACTATTTCTATGTTTTTATATTTTACAGGGTGACCTGGCGGTCTAGGGGGTAAGGTGTCAGACCTCTGTGTCGAGGGTCCGGGGTTCAATCCTCGATCCCGGCACAGATTTATCTGATTACCAAACACTTCCTTCACCTCTGACAAGACATCTTGTGAATGTGGGGAATGCCAGGCCTCCACCGTGGTTCGGATCCCACGTTAAACTGTAGGTCCTCCATTTCATCTCACAATCACCCTACCATTACACATTAGCGTAAGTGCGTACAACCCGAACGGGTAGTAAGACGCCGTGCTAATAATAATAATAATAATATATTTTACATTTAAATTTTTCTTGTTTTTTCATGTATGTATATAATGTGCAGCATATTTTGAGTTTATTGATTTATTCCTTACCAACTGCTTACTCACTCATAAAAATGATTAGTTCGAATTTAGGGTATTTGTAATTTTTTTTATCCTTTGGACTTATAATTAAAACAGATATCTCACAAATTAAGACACATTTCATCTTTAATACAACACATTTTATCATAGATACTCAGTGTTTGGATGTCAAGCTGATTTATTCTGATTTGCTGGCTAAACTAGGTGGTCAGAGTTTGAATCTAGGCCGGGTGGTTTCCCCCAAATGGCTTCTTCCTCTCCTTATATGCAAATGTGAGTACATTTTCATCCACCCTACTCTATCTCACTCATCCTTAACACAGTAGTAAAATTAATATGCATACAAACTAAAATAGTAATGAGGGGTGGGGAGAAAAAAATCAATGGTATTGTCCGTGCTGTCCACCTGTAGGCGACCCCCCCCCCTCACTGACTCTGGAGGGGGGGGATATGTATGGCCTCCTTCCATTTTCATGTCCCCACCCAGAAGCTAGATTTCCGCTGATAAGAAATGAAAAAAACCAAACCTTTTCCTAAAAAGCTGTCAAAACGTTGACACACATTTCTGACACACTGAGGTTAATATACAAAATATTATATTAATATATAAGAATATTATAAACTTGTGTCGCTCGATAGTTTTGTCTTTTATTTTTATAAAGTTTTCAATCTTGTTTTTCCCCTACACTCGGCATTATCCGCATTTGATGTTACATATCACTTGGCGAACTACAATTTGAAAGTTTTTCACCAATGAAACTCTAAAATACACACGTTCACATCGTTTGAACGGGTAAAACTAAGAAAGTTTATTTTCGATGTGAACGGTTCAAAAATCTGTAAAAAGAAGTCCACTCCAAAAAAAACCTCCCAATAAAAAACACAAACAGAGTCTGGCCAATCTGCTCAGACCGGTCGAGATTGTCTAGTTTACGAACGGCAACCCATCCGCTCGACGGAGGGTCGGACACTAGTGTGTCCTGCGGTGGTACACACTCTTGTGGTTGTTGAGCGAGTTGATCGTTCGGAACACTTTCTGGCAGAGGGTGCACACGGCTGCGTTTAGGGGCATGATATGCTGCTGCTCTTTGTGACGCTTGAGCGTGAGCCGCGTGCTGAGGTACTTCCCGCACACGTCGCAGCGATACAACTCTGCACCACCGAGAACAGAGAGAGCGCACCCGAGATTAGACCCGCCAGTGGTTCAGATGGCACCAACAAACACACATTGCCTACACAGCCTGAAAACTGTCGCTCCCTGTGTTCAGGTTATAATTACTATGATGGGGGGAGGGATGGAGCATTAGCGTGGAAGGAGAGTGGGAAACCACCCTCAGTAGACCCGAACACCAATATCCTCGTCTAACAACAGAGTGATGCCTCGGACCATAACGCCATTAAGAAATTCACCCCGTCCACAGGGTTTAGTTGTTTTAAATGAAAGTGTAGCCTTGAGACAATTCTCTTGGTGTTGGTGGACCCTACTTGGAGGACCCCGCGACGGGTACCAATAACGATAGAGATGTAATAGTTATTCTTAATATGTTAATCACATTTAACCCTGCCACTCCTATTCCAGAATTTGCACGCAAAGAATGCCAAAGCTATTTCCTCATCTTTGTAAGGGTTTGCAAGAAAATTTGCTAAACCTTTATTTATGAAGTGATTATTTTTATTTTTATTCTTCAATTTAATCAGCATGTACTGTTCTTTAACAATAATAAATTAATACAATTTAATTACCATTATTTGATTCCAAAATTTTAATTTTAATTTTATTAAAAACTAAGGCTAGTTATAGTTAACAAATATTAGATATACATTTCACTATTATTTTGTTGTAGTACATTTAGTTTTATACAAGAAATTAAAGTTTTAAATATATGATTTAAATAGGAATTAAAGAAATGTTTATTTGATATCCTACATTAGGTATTTTTGGGCCGTTATTGCCCACCTTACAGCAAGATTTATTATATTGCTTACCTCATGAATAAATATTTAGGCATACACATAATGACTGCATTTTTCAAAAAACCTTTTCTAATGGATAAATTCATATAGTTTTTTTTACATATTTAAATTTATAAAGTTATTACGCCTATTTACTTACATTGGTAAATAAATCTTTTCATTCCCCTGACATAACATATAAATGTAAATAGTATATTTTTATAAACTCAGAACAATTTAACCCGTGTGCGCACAAAACTATTTACGTAAGTATGAATGTTAGCCACACTTATGTTTTTCCATACAGCTCTTATGTGTAACCCAGCAGTACGTGGCCGTCCGCCATTGTAAGTGTTATAAGCTCCCAGTTCCAATATCAACCAGCTTTATAATTCTCTTTCCAGTGATATATGACACTACTACACTATCTATCAGTTAAAGCGGGAACTAGCGTAAATCTAGAGAGCCGGCCTGATCGGTTCTGGCACTTTTAACGGTATTAGGTGGAGCCGGCCTGATCGGCTCGTGGCACTAAAAGAGTTAAGTATCTGAATAAATCAAATTAACTATTGAATGCAGTATTAATTTAATGTGTAATAATAATAATAATAATAATAATAATAATAATAATAATAATAATCTCATCATAAGACAAGTCAATAGAACCAAAGCCTCCAAATAACCAACTCACATGTGTATTGAGACCGAGTGACTGACGCACATGTGAGGGTTGTCCTCTTTGCGCCCACAAGTTAACGACCAGCATCGATAGCGCAAGTTTTACGAGCATTTAGAATGAATGTAAAAATTGATAATCCTGCTGACTGTAAAGTGCCATCTGTTACTCAATTTGTAAACGTACAAAATGTCCGACCTAGTGAACTCCATCATCAAGTTACGGAGGTTTTATGAAGAGGGTTCAAGATGGTGGCGTCGAATGTTTAATGTTTAACGAGGGGAGAACAAATGTTCACAACAATGAGATCGGCAGTCGATGGAATGGCACCACTCTCTAGCCCCGATTAAACCTAACACAAAATACTATCCAGCTGGAAAGTCATGGCCATGGTTATTTTAGGGCCGTAGGAGCGTCTTGTTTGTTGAGGTTATGCCCAAAGGCACCAATCAGTGCTGGTTAATTTTTTTCTCTTTAGAACTGTGACTTAATATTCGTATGAGTTATATGCCTAAGTACTAATTACACTAATTATCTGTATGGGCTATATGCCTAAGTACTAATTACACTAATTATCTGTATGGGTTATATGCCTAAGTACTAATTACACTAATTATCTGTATGGGTTATACGCCTAAGTACTAATTACACTAATTATCTGTATGGGTTATATGCCTAAGTACTAATTACACTAATTATCTGTATGGGTTATACGCCTATGTACTAATTACACTAACTATCTGTATGGGTTATATGCCTAAGTACTAATTACACTAATTATATGTATGGGTTATACGCCTAAGTACTAATTACACCAATTATCTGTATGGGTTATTTGCCTAAGTACTAATTACACTAATTATCTGTATGGGTTATACGCCTAAGTACTAATTACACTAATTATCCGTATGGGCTATATGCCTAAGTACTAATTACACTAATTATCTGTATGGGTTATACGCCTAAGTACTAATTACACCAATTATCTGTATGGGTATATACGCCTAAGTACTAATTACACTAATTCTCTGTATGGGTTATACGCCTATGTACTAATTACACTAACTATCTGTATGGGTTATATGCCTAGGTTGAATTTAGAGGTAGTGTACCTACATTTGTGTGGAGAGAGAGTGTAAAACCACCCTCCGTACACCTGAAGGGTATCAAAACCCGATCTCCACGTCTCCGGCAGTCCGAGCTATCGCGAGAGTAGCACCTTAGACCATGCGACCAGTGAAGCAGTTTTCGGATGAATACTGAGCAACACTACGATGACTACAGGGGGTCATATAAACCAGATGGTGGGGTCTCATGTCAAGGGGTGTTTCCGTAGGACTACCGACAAGACGCAGAAACTTTGAGATTGTATGTGAGACGCACAGTTCAGATTCTCAACTGTTCACTCGGCCGCTACGGCTGTTCTCTCCTGGCTTCGTAACAGTTCAATCAAAGTCTGTTCACGATAGGTTTTTACCTGGATGGCAGTTCGAAAATCATATGTTTAGGTTTTGGGTTGCCAACACTTGTAAAAGATCACAAGTTTTGTTATAGATGTTAAGTTTTTTTTAATTAAACATAGCGTAAACTTAAGTTTTATTACACAGTTTCATAACTTTTAATAATTTATTTTCATCCAACTCGAAACAATATTTTAAACATAATTAAAAGTATTTATTCTCCGTTTTAGAATGTTTCCTATGATGTGTATTATAGTGCATACATTAATACCTTTTAATACAGGCCTCGTTTTTACTTGGAAAGGAGAAAATACTACCGTCTTTTTTTAAATTTATAGTACATTATTTTATTGTATTTTTATCCACCGCATGGGTGCATCACTGTAAATAACTCGTTTCTGTTATGTTCAATCCAATGGTTTAAATTCGTTGGTCGCCATTTTGAAGTTATATTTGTTAACCTTTTGTGAAAGTAGTGTGAATAATAATTGTTTAAGTGGAATAAAACGATAAATAAGCTTTGTGTCCGACCTAGAATAAGTACAAATAATATTACCCTAAATTCCTGTGGTTAACTTTCACATTCATACATTACCATCTGTTTTCATTACAGTCATCCAAAGGGACAGATGTCAGCTGTCAGCGTAGGGATACATTAGGGACTATTTCTAGTAACTTTTTAAGCTGTCATTCAAGTAAACTAAGGTCATGAAGAGAATAGGATGTCTAAGCTGTAAATCTGTATGTTTACAATCCAATGATGGCATTCAATAAATAATAATAATTATTATTATCACCACGTCTTACTACCCGTTCGGGTTATACGCACTTACGCTAATGTGTAATGGTAGGGTGATTGTGAGATGAAATGGAGGACCTACAGTTTAACGTGGAATCCGAGCCACGGTGGAGGCCTGGCATTCCCCACATTCACAAGATGTCTTGTCAGAGGTGAAGGAAGGGTTTGGTAATCAGATAAATCTGTGCCGGGACCGAGGATTGAACCCCGGCCATCAGCATAGAAGTCTGACACCTTACCTCTGACCGCCAGGTCACCCAATCAATAAAGATCCTGCCATGAAAAGAACTTTTTTTTTATGGAAACCATGCTTATTACTTAAATTACATTATTTCCCCCTATTAGTATTAAAAGAGTTGCTATTTTTAAAAAGAATGCTATTTGTTCTGCGGTTCACAGTTTGTCTTGGAGAAAAAGAAATTGCAGAGTAATAATTGTTTACATCACACATTTGGTGACACTTGAGTTTCCTCACTACAACATTTAGAAATGTTTCTTTTTTAAACTTAATCTTATGACAGCTTATTAGATTTTATTGGACTTTAATACCAGTAAATTTTAATTATATCAAAGCATTAACACAGGAGTGGGGGTAACGTGAGCAAGGGGTAGGCATTTATTCGGTTTTATAGAAAAACTTTTTTTTGCCCAACAAAATAAAATATTGTTCCAGTAGAAACATATAGTTCAATATCAACAATTGTTGAATATGTCATAAGAACGGCGACATTAGATGACAAACCTTTCAAAGATAAGAAGCCGTCATTAAATTCCACGACACCCCTCGACCGATATTCAACAAATGTTGAGGTCACCAAGGGAAGGAAATTAAACTCTTTGTTATTATTGGAAAAATAAATTATTTATTTTGGGGAAAAAAAAAAAAAAAGCTTGAATATAAAAAAACTGCAAAAACATTGGCTTTAACTTGAGTTTCTTAAAACTCCCACCATAACATTATTTAACACCAGCTTCAGTGGCTGCATGGTCTAAGGGGTCACTCTCACAATAGACTAGACTGCCGATGATGGGGAGATTGATTGGGTGCACTCTCCATTCACATAAATGCGGGTACACTTCCTCTAAAATCAACCTTCCTCATCCTTAGTACACTGGTGTACAGAGCAAACAAGTAGTAAGACGGTAGGGGATTGCCGCTCCAGACAATGAACCAAGCTCGGAATGATTCACTCGCCCACCCTTACTAGACGAATGAGGACCCCATCCTAGACAATCTTTACCTAACACCCCCTCAGGGGCAAGAGAAGGTCGTGCACAGCTAGGATAGGAACACATTGCTACACAGGTGTAACAATCTTAGCATAACAAACCATTTGGTAGCCGGGGAAGTTTGATAGCATAATGCTGGCAGACAAGTGACTCATGGTTTACATTTTGGCCTTGAAACTAAAAGTGTTTTATCGAATGTGCGATGTAGCGTAGCGATGTCTGATGTGTTTCGGTTCCTCAATTGACCTTGGCTCGTTGGCCATTTAGAATTCCATGGAAAAAGCGGTGACATTTCTACAACGTTCCTATTGGAGGTAACCCTCTGCAAGTTCCTCATCATCCAGCTGGACCACAAACTCAGCCAAGATTTCCACGTGATTCACCGTGCCTTTAAAAGAGATTGGCCCGATGAAACGGCGATGAGACCGCACCGCATGCCAGACACCAGTTTTCACTGGATGCAATGGTTTTTCACGAATGTTGCGGATTATCACCGGCCCAAAATCGTGTATTTTGCGAGTTTACATAGCCAGATAAATGGAACGTCGCTTTGTAAAATCGGGCGTCTGTAACTTGTGCACAGTCGTGCGACGGTGTGGCTGTTTAGCTGCTCTCGAATTGTCCAGTCTCTGAAGAGATTTTCTTGAGGATGCCAATAACCGCTGCTTCACATCCCGCGTCGTGTCCTCCATCATCTTGGGCTGTCCCCACATATACGAATTTACCAAGCATCAAATTCAAAATGGTGGCTCTGGTGGGTGGTGTATGTGCACCAAATTTATTCAGAAACTCCCTCTGACACTGGTCACATGATACTGATAAAGAATGAAAACCCGGTCTTCAATTGAGTATACCATCTTTCTTACACTGTCTTACGAGACACATTACCACACTAACGTCTAGACAGATAGTGCATCAATGCGGCACCCAGTTGGCGGAGGGAAACGTTTTTTCCAAGTTCGCTGCTTTGTCATGAAATAAAGACTCGTTCCGTTCACGTTTCCCGCTCATCTTATATTCCGCTAAATGAGAGTTAAGTCCCGAGTGAATCACTCTGAATCACTTCAGTATTGGGAATAAAAATTAATTCCAGAATTTTAAATAAAGAAATATTATTCAAGCAATCCATTACAAGGACGACAGATTATGTAAAGTCTTTGAATGTTAACAAATACAATATTTACACTTTAAAAAGCAATAACTATTAAGCTAAGAGAAATGCCACGTATTGTTTGAACAGTGATTTTTTTAAATAAAAATTTGGAACATTCTGATGACAAAGATGATGATTCTTTTCCAAACTACTGAGCCAAAAATTTTGAACTAAGCTAATCATAAAAAGTGTTAGCAGAGTGATTTTATGATGTTATCTAAGAATTATCATTTATACAGAAAAGTTGAAACTTGTGCTGTGATGGGAATCAGCCTAATATTCTTATAAGTCATTCACGGGCTAAGTTTACATGGATGACAGCTCGAAATGTTACTAGAAGTAATCCCTAATATATCACTACGCCAACAGCTGACATCTATCACTTTGGATGACTGTAATGAAAACAGATGGTAATATATTAATGTGATAGTTAACCACAGTAATTTAGGCCAATATTATTTATATATTTATTTTAGGTCGAACACAAAGTTTATTTATAGTTTTATTCCACTTAAAAAAATATTCACACCACTTTCACAAAAACTTCTAACGAACATAGCTTCAAAATGGCGACTGACGAATCTAAACCATATGATTGAACATAACGGTAAACAAGTTTTTTACAATGATGCGGACACGCAGTTGATGAAAATACTTTATTCAGTTAAATATTTCAAAATACGATAAAATAATCATAAAATCATGTATTGTATGTAAAAAAATGACAACAATTTTCTCTTTTCCAAGTAAATACGATGCCTGTATTAAAAGGTATTGATGTGTGCACTATATTACACAAAATCAGTAACGTTCCAAAACGAAAAATAAGTACTTTTAATTATGTTTAAAATATTGTTTCGAGTTGGACAAAAAGAAATTATTTAAAAAAATGAAATAGTATGAGAAAACTTAAGTTTACGTTATTTTAAATGTAATATATAACAGGTAATTAAAGATCTTTACATTTATAACAAAACTGTGATCTTTTACAAGTGTTGGCGACCCAAAACCTAAACATATGATTTTCGAACTGTCATCCAGGTATAAACCTATCGTGAACGGAATATAATATTCTTATCTGCACATGTTTTTAAATGGAGCCCATCACAAAACACTTAGGGCCAGTTTCATAGTCAGACTTAGTAAAACTCAAGTGTGGCGCTACACTAAATACAAGATGACACCTACGTAAACTCGGATGAAATCAGCCAGTTTCTCAGACCAGGGTGTAACTAATATGTTCTGTGTTCCTGCCAGACAATCATATTGCAAGCAATGCCAACACAGCTACTTAGTACATCAGTTATTTGCTTAGTAAAGCTTCTATCGTAATTAGTTCCCCACTTAGCCACCCAAATTACATTTTAGTGAACGATTTGTTTTCAAACAGTCCAGACCCACTGGCTTTTTACTTTCTCATCTAAAGTTTCGACACCAACATTATGATATCTTTACATTGTGTGTGTTATTTAATGTTATATTCCTGATATGTATCCCTATTGATGGCATCAAGGTCTTTACGACTTCGTTGGGCTCCAATATGCCGAGCGCACTACTAGGTCGTGGCTCAACAAAGTCATTTTAGCTGAGTGTATGAATATATTCTATACAATTTATATTGTGCCCTTAAGGGAGCCACCTTGCTAAGCAATAAATTGCTGCACAGACGTTCAGCTCTAACACAATATTTAATTATTTTATGTTATTTCAAAATATGGTTCACGCCAAAGTTAAGTGAAAATATTCCAACAGGGCTCTTTTTCCATAATAACCCTATATTTATAAAGAAATGTGACATTAGAATCATGTTACAGAGCTATGGGACTAAGCTCGATGAAAGGGGGGTTTAGGTTTAGTCCTCCTCCAACAAATACAGTAACGTTAAGATATTCGAGAACCAGCAGCGAGCGAGCTTTCCTCCTTACCTTGAGATGACGAGTTTCCTTTTCCTTCTTTCTTAATGACATGAAAAAGGGTGGTTATAGGTGAAGGGTAAAAGAAAGTATAAGATTAAACAGAATACGATAGAGACCAATGTATTTAAGGCTGCCATTCTTGGCTTATTCCCTCTATCTAACTTCCTGTTGGTCTGGACTCAACGGTCATCAACCGACTTGACAGACTACACTGTCGGCTTGGACCACTCTGTAGTGATCCTTTATTAAATAAACTTGAATTTATGTCTTATGCTCGGATCCTATTTAATGTCCTGTCCTCTAATAAGGCCACTAGCCGAGGTTAGGCTGGAATGTTGTACCGTTACGTTATGTTCCGTTAATAACATGTGAATACAGATCACACTTTGTTTATTTGAGTGACGGGAAACGTTGAGTCGATTATGATCCCAAAATTAATGTAGATTGCACTGAGCTTAAGTCCAATTTTCACAGGAAGAGTCTTATCTGACTGCTAGACTGCTAACTGCTAGTAGATCTACTTTCATGTATGCATAAGGCAAGTCATGCGATCTGCAGTCGTCACTAGGGAGATATATTATCCATACGTCTAAAATAATAATAATAGTTTTACAAAATTTTTATCAACATTAACTAAGAAGGAATATCTTTGTATTTTCTAAAAGTCTCTTCTTATGAAAAAATTAGAATGTATAAGAAAAATACACCAAAAAATAACAAATCAACAACTAATATGGGCAGTCCTTCCGGAATCAAAAAGGATTGACGGTAACTTTTCAAGCGTTTATTTAACATTTGAAAGTAATATAATCAATTCACAAAGTGGGCAATGCAATGAAAAATAAGATACGTCTTACAGTATAGAATATATGCAAATATAGCTGGAAGCATTCTATGTTGTCTAGACTAAACCAGTCTCTAGTAAACGCACTGTACATGTAAATCTGTATCAAAACATGGCAGCATGTGTTTCTATGTAAGAATATAATATCTAGACTACACTACACTCAATAATCTACACGATCTCTTGCACAGATACTACTCAAGGCTGCTCAAATATACCGTTTACAAGTACCAACTTATGATACGTAACCTTAGGGCAGTTATCGTGGTAACTCCCTGTTCAAGGCCACGGATGAGCAGCCAATGCAATGGTTTGTATTCAAATTTACCAAATATGATTTAAAAAATAATACAACATAAAATTACACCACATAAGAATATTTAAACAAAACCAATATTTGAGAATGTCCCAGTTATTGGCCAGTAGAAGGTGTGTGCGCGCGCTTTAAAAAACATAATATATTGGGGTTATTTATATAACTTTGTTCATGAAATTAATTTAGATTAATGTTTGTAATATTAAATTTTAATCTGACAAATCAAGTTATTATCAAAACAAGCAAATCAATCAACCTACTTAGTGTACAACCCTAACGAGTAGTAAAATGTAGTGCTAAAAAAGTACACATAAAAATGGCTTACTTCAGAGGTTTTCATATTAATATTAGTTAATAATGTGTATAACAGTTCAAAACGGCAATAATTGACTATTTTAGCTGTCAATATTTTTATTGGCAAAGCTTCACAATTGTTGAAGTAAAGGTTAAAGCGCCAGCCACACCCCCTAATGGCCACAATTGTTCAAAAGAGACCGCGCCAAGTTTAAAAGCGTTCATCAGAGCAGGCCCAACTCAACTCACGCGAGGTATTATGGGAGTAAAAAAGGTAAAATAAAACACCTACGATAGGCCAGAAATGTGTGCAGTACATCTGTATTTGAAAGATTACTCGACATTTTCCGCGGTGACGATGGGGGACAAAGTTTTTTGTTAATAGCTGCAGTATGTCTCTATCATGAAAGAATGAAGATTTGTGCACAGCGCTTATCAATGAGGCCGTTCTAAAATGGTGAAACACAACCATTTCAATGTAGTTTTTTTTTTATCTAAACATCATTGAATATTATAGAAATGTTCATAACTTCTACTAACTCTAGATCTCCATTAATGTTCAATCAGAAATGATCCACGTGCAATAGTGTTCGTTTCGATTAATGATTTCCAGCTGAATGAATCACAGAGTTGATGGGCAGGTGCCACAACGGGGCCCAGGCCCATTCAAGAGCCCGTCTCCCCCCACGGAATACAACGTGAACCAAACATCGCATCAAGTTGCGTTTTTCTGTACACAGCTTTGGAAAACATTTTACCATAAAAATATAAAAAATCTATATTGAATTGATTCCAAATCCATTGTGACATTCGAGTGAAATCTCTCGTCCAATATCTCTGTTGATTGGCGTGAGATGGGCTCTTACCCAGTGATACAATAATATTGACAATTTGTTGCACCAATATATATAGGACTCGATACAAAGTAATGTCAACTTTATCTCCCTCATAAGTTCCAATTCTTTCCAGAGTTACCTCAGGTCGGGCAGATTTCGACAAAGTCACAATTACACAAAGCAATGCTACATCGGTTTCTGTCGTTTGATAAATGTCCGAGCTTAGTCTGTCTTGCGCGCCCGGTGATAGATGCTTACAATTACACAAAGCAATGCCACATCGGTTTCTGTCGTTTGATAAATGTCCGAGCTTAGTCTGTCTTGCGCGTCCGGTGATAGATGCTCTTGTGATTACACAAAGCAATGTCCGAGCTTAGTCTGTACTTGCGCGTCCGGTGATAGATGCTCTTGTGATTACGGAGACTGTTGAGGGTACTGTACACTTTGTTGCAAATGTAGCACACAGGGCTCTTAGACGGGCGAGTGTGAACGTTCTGAACGTGACGACGCAACCTCTGTTCCGACGTCAAAGTTTTCCCGCATGGCGCACACCGAAACCCGAACCCGCTCGCCACGAAACCTGACGACAAGAGAGAAAGGCGCCAATTAGAAGATGGCTCGAGGCAAGTCTTTTTGCTCTACAGTGTCCAGGTTTTTCATAGCCAATTTCCAACTTTTCCAGTCACCATATGTTACAAATATTGTTTTATTAAGATCACACGGACACAAACACATTCTGAAATGGTGTCGCTCCATCGAGAGGCTAAAAGACGGAATATCGGGGAGTGCGATCTAAGTTCGGCTTAAACCTGTAGTGTTGTGAGACCTTCTTGTTCCTATCGTGTGATTGGCTGAAGACCCGCAGTAGAGGGATGGAAACATGACAATGATGACCTTGACAACAAGGACAACAGTGCTAGGCTAGACGAGAGCTCACATTGTGTATTAAATGGAATAAAACTGTTACTTTGACTATTGTAAATGAAAGTTGCGTATTATTTGAGTGAATATGTGAAATTTTCAGAAATGTTAGCACCGCGTCTTACTACCCGTTCGGGTTATACGCACTTACTCTAATGTGAAATGGTAGGGTGATTGTGAGATGAAATGAAGGACCTACAGTTTAACGTGGGATCCGAACCACGGTGGAGGCCTGGCATTCCTCACATTCACAAGATGTATTGTCAGAGGTGAAGGAAGGGTTTGGTAATCAGATAAATCTGTGCCGGGACTGAGGATTGAACCCCGGCCGCCAGCACAGAAGTCCGACACCTTACCCCTAGACCGCCAGGTCACCCAGAAATGTTATCAAATTCCCTGACTTTCCCCGGTTTTTTCTGGTTGCTGGACACCCTACTTTTGTGTCAGACGTGGCCAAGAGCTAAACTTGATAAAACAGGATGAGAAAGAATGTAACGAAAGAGCACCTCGGCTAGGATTGGACACGTATTCCCGAGTCAGTCGGTCGTAATTTGTAGAGCTGGGAAAGTTTTATCGTGTAGCTCGCAGTACCATCTATTTTCAGGATCAAACTGGCTTCGAGTTTTCATGGACAACAAAAATGACAAGAAACCGCTCAGCATGTCACTTGGAGCTTTTAATCAAAAGCCAATTTTATTTTCATCCAAAAACCTAGAGCATTGCTTTGTTTAATCATCGATAATGTGGATTTCAATTTTTTTTCAGAGCCCAAAACTATATATTATATTAAAAACCAAAAATAAAATTGACAATTATTGTTTTTAGCATAGTCCGATTATAAAATCAACCAATAGTGATACTGTAGCACGATATACAATAGCAAGTCTTCCATTACAACCTAAACATTATTACTCTATAAACTAGACCACACAGTCCTTTTCTAACTAACTCTTTTCATACGATAAAAACAAATTGCTTTCAGTCGATAATAATAATAATAATAATTATTGTGTACTGGCTACAATCATCCAAAATCAATTGCCAACATCTGCATGCATCTGGATATGAACGTGTTATTTTAAACAAGGTGTAATAGCCAACATAGCTTTATTTTATTTTATTATAGATTTATTTATTTAATTATTCAAAAATGACATGTCAACACAAGTCAATAATTTGCACCAGTAACACGATAAATAACGGGCAGCACAAGCATGTGTTAAGTGCGCGCAATGCTGTATAATACATGCTATACATGCTCTTATGCTGATTGTTCTGTAAGCCTAGCATGGATAACTCGTATGTACTGTTGGCCAAACACGTATCCAGTAAATAAATAAAACATTCATACAAAATTAACCTCTAAAACTTAGATCATATTAATAGTTTTGCAGATATGTTATATTAAAATTCACCTTATGCACTCAAATGCGTTCTGTCCCAATAGAGGGGAACGACCGACAATTTGTCCAAACACAACAGTTACAGTTCGTGGGGTACACATTCCACACAAGGTCACACAGGTTAAACTGCATACCGCATCACAAAACTTATAGGCCCTGGTGCCCAAATATAATAAAAACAAGAGTCTAATTGGTTTATTCCTGCAATTTGAAGTGTTTTGATCTGAGCTTACTTGGGGGCCACAGGTATAAAAAACTAATGTTGGCCGATCTTCACGAAACAACTGAGCACACGATATTGTCAAGTAGCACATATGGCTGCTATCACGCGTTGTAAGCTGTTAATGATCAAGGTGTGAAACAGCGCACTAGTCAAGTTTGGGAGCCACACATCGGTGAAACTGCGCACTAGTCAAGCCTGGGAGCCACACATCGGTGAAACTGCGCACTAGTCAAGCCTGGGAGCCACACATCGGTGAAACCAGCGCACTACTTACGGCACCTAGTTGAAGGTGTGTGCCGCCACAGAGGTCTTGCCCTTGTGATACTTGCACAGATGCACATATCGGTGAAACCAGCGCACTACTTACTGCACCTAGTTGAAGGTGTGCGCCGCCACAGAGGTCTTGCCCTTGTGATACTTGCACAGATGCACATATTGGTGAGACTGCGCACTACTTACGGCACCTAGTTGAAGGTGTGCGCCGCCACAGAGGTCTTGCCCTTGTGATACTTGCACAGATGCACTACGAGGCTGTTCTTGGTGCGGTAACACTTGTGACAGATGTCGCACCAGAACTCTTCCGTCTGAACGCGATGGAGGTCCATGACGTGGCGGCGTAGAGTCACCGCGGAGCGAAGCACCTTCCCGCACTCCCCGCACGAAAACCCCCGATCAGCCTCTAACGCCAGTTCCCTTTGGATTCGCCCCCGAATGGGTTCCCAGAAGGGACCTACAACGAGCGAAGAAAAACGGGTACAGTCACCAGGGGTGTCCAAAACACATTCACATACTTTAAAACTTTAGGTAAAAAATTACTGAATTATCAGATATAGTTTTATCTAATAACTATGATTTGAATTTAGTGGAAGTGTACCCACATTTGCATGAAGGTAGAGTGGAAAACAATTTAGGAAAAACCCCACCCTCAGTACATCAAGCTGGGATCAAACCCCGATATCCCAGTCATCAGCAGTTTAGTCTATTGCGAGAACGACACTTTAGACCACGCGGCCACCGGAGCAGGTTATTTTTATAGTTAACCCAACCTATTTCGGTAGGAAAATTCTAATTTGTTATTTAAAAAAAAACTCAAATCTTAAAAGAGCCCCTAGTGGGGACTTTCTCTCTGCAAAATTTCTTACATATTTTGCTCTGATTCAGTGTGGATCCTTTGAGAAGTATGAGAGGGCAAGAAATAATTACATCGTAGCGTTTAGACACCCTCGGACTGTACACCTATCTTTCTTCGCTGCCCCCGCGCCCGTAACACAACACACACAAACATTGTAAGTTCGCAGTAATTAACACAACCAGACATATTTTTACCAAATACTGTAATTTTCGTACATAAAACTAATCAGGACAGGGTTTATTTGAGACCCAAACTAAGAGCAAGGAAAATACCCCCCACTATGTGAAGTATCTATCTAGCTCACAGACAATGCTGATCAACCCAAACAATACACTAACAGAAGCAATAACAGCAAACTTACACCATAATATATTCACACAAAATAAATATATGTAATCACCCTGCCCTAAATTGTTTAAATTACCATTATAAGTGTTGCAAGTTGCAGGTGACAGAACTGGTCTGGTCGGCTTGATTCGATTAGTTAGTAAACAAGAGGACCAAAGAGCTGACAACTCAAAACAGGGTCAGCATTGCCCCTGGCAACTAGGCCAACTTGTAGTATACATGGTTCTGTTTTAGAAATATCAGGGCTGACACATAATATCTGTACTAAGGGGTCACTCTGCCCTTTTCGGGGTTGCGCGGGATAGAACACTGGGTCATCGGGTGCTTGTGCAACCGTCGTGCCCAGGGTTCGTATCCGTGTAGTACCACCGAGAGAATCAGTCAGGCCATCGCGGGCTCCTAAGAAGTCTTTATATCTTTCCCGCAGTAGTTAGTAGTGCTATAATAAACCCCCAAAACCAAAGCCGTCTAGATATTAGAACCCACACATATATGTTTTACTTCCCCGCAAGCCATCTGTGACACGTTAGGCCCCAGGGAAGGGGGTTGTGACAAACTTCAAACTTCAGTCACAGTCGACTAATACATGTTTGCACTCTTTAGTAAGAAACAAGATATTTATTTTGGAACTTTTATAGTTTTTAATTGAAAATATTTGGTTTAAATCGTGTTGAAAATTGAATCGGGTC
The DNA here is from genome assembly GCA_902141375.1 of Timema poppense. Lineage (NCBI taxonomy): Eukaryota > Metazoa > Arthropoda > Insecta > Phasmatodea > Timematidae > Timema > Timema poppense. Next base: position 90,642 of record CABFOV010002162.1, read on the forward strand.
ATTTCAAAAAGGCAATATTTCTACAAATATAAATTTTACACGTGAGACAAAAAATCTGTTATAAAAGGTCATAGCTCTGGATATATGGTTCATGTATCGAGTACGGGGAGCCGCGTGAAAATGACATTTTGCCGCGGATTACACATATTTTATCCCCGAATCTTACTTGACGTTCAGATTACACACACATGTACTGATTACACTACTATACAACCAACCAGGATTCAAACCCGGATATTTCCGCCATTGGCGGACCAGTCTATTGTGAGTGCGATGTTTTACACCATTCGACCAATGAAATGGGTTCCTTCTTTAGTAGTACTTAACAACAAAATTAATTTTGCTAAAAAGCGGAAAATGGCCGACTCGATTCCGATGCTGCAATGCTCCTTATAGTCACAACTTTGGACACCAATATAAAGTGCAGTTCAATGTTGTACAAAATATGACGGTAACAATAATAATGTTCACTCTTTTGTAAACAAAGTTTGATCAAAATCAGCCGAGTGGTTCAAACATTTCAATGACAACAGGCTGTACATACAAACACAAATGTCTTAAGATCTCTTTTATCGAGTAAAAAATAAATCTAGGCTATAGTAGATCATCTGAGTATTATAGTTCCGTTCACTTGTTGGCAGCCCTTGCGGCATATTGTCAATATTGTCGGGTTTCTCATACTTAGTTTCATGATAGCACAGTGAACTTTGAGCTACCGTTATAAGGGTTCCCACCATTTTATTACAACCAAACTCGTGATGTTTCTTAGGTTTTCTTGTAGCAATTCCCATTTTCCCAAATGTAGTGTTTCATCAAATTGAGGAGCGTAAAGTCCTGTCATACGAGTTGTACCTTGATGCGTGGTTTTTCTCAGACTGGTCATCCTGATTGTCGTGAAACATAATTTCCCTACAAGTGCGGCCGGTAGGATATTCGCAGCCCGACTGTGTCAAGAAGTGGTCTGGACCCCCTTCTCAACATCTTGATCAGGGCCGACAGTTGCTCTAGCTGTGCGCGGGAGGGGGGCCCCGCCGGTGGTAGCGACTCATGTGCACCATGAGGCTGTTACGCGTGCGGTACTCGCGGTTGCACACCGCGCACCTAGCCGCGTACAGGGGCTCCTGGTGCATGTGGAGGACATGTCGGGAGAGGGTGTCGCGGTTGAGCAAGCGCTTGTCGCAGTGCGGACATTGCAGGCTGCCCTTGCTGGGGCGCCCCGAGCCCTCACCGCCCCACCACCCCCGGCCTGCGCGGGCACCTAGCAACAGAGAACCAACCCCAGCCAGATATTAGTCCCCAGTATTACCAACTACACATCGTGGAACCAACTACACATCGTGGAACTATCTCTTTATGTTTGCTAGTCTAATGTTAGTTCAACTACACATCGTGGAACTATCTCTTTGT
>CABFOV010002163.1:0-50194 GCA_902141375.1 Timema poppense
AAAGGTTCGAAGTAACAGAAAATGTTTTAAGTAATTTTATAGTGTTACGTGTGAATTAGATTTATTTAGCTTTAATTATTTGTACTAGCCCAATAAACACAATTCTCTTTGATATATTAGTGCGTTTAATACAAAATGCCTCTTTCAAATTATATAATTTTTATTTCATAGTTAATAAATCTATACATGTAATAAAACTCTAATGTGTATCTGCGCTTTAGAAATAATGTTGATATTTTCTGTGTAGTATAAACAATAATAATACCAAACAATTCATTTTTAGAATGTTCGTATGTCTTTCTGTTGGTTTTTTGCCTGCTAACTAAAAAAAATACTCATCGGATTGAGACGAGACTTTTTCTGTTGTAACCCGCCTCGGTGGCGTAGTTGTCTAACGCGCTTGTCGTGTTGAGCTCGCCTGCTGAGGATGGAGAGATCGAGGTTCGAATCTCGGTCGGGTGAACCGGGGGTGGTTTTTCATAAATGGTTTTCCACTCTCCCTTCACGCAAATGCGGGTTCATTTCCTCTAATTCAACCTTCCCGATTCATAATCTGTTAGAGTAATTAGTACTTAAAGCGTATAACCCGAACGGGTAGTAAGACGAGGTGCTAAATATTATTATATTTTTCTGTTGTATTTCTTATATTTAAAAATACAGATTAAGTTATATGCCATGACATTATCCCATCAGTGAGCGAAGCAGTATTAAAAGAAAAACGGGCGTAAGAAATGAACATACTTCGAGGATGGTGTTGCGGCTAAATATGGTAGCACGTGATATGAGCTGGTGTGTGAAGGAGAATTCCTATTTCTTCGTGAATCTCTGTACGCACATCAAACACTGCTCTTGACAAGGTTTTATTATTTTATATCATTCTTACCCACCTCGGTGGTGTAGTTAGCTAATGCGATAGTTTCGTTTTTAGATAGACGTCCGAAGATGGGGAGATCGAAGTTCAAATCTCTCCCGGGTGAACTGGAGTGGTTTTTCCTCAATAGTTTCCCACTCTCCTTCCACGTAAATGCGGGTTCACTTCCTCTATATTCAACCTTACCAACTCCTAACCCATTAGTGTAATTAATACTTAAGCGTATAACCCGAACGGATAGTAAGACGTGGTGCTAAGTATTCATATATCATTCGAAGTTGTCGAATGTAATTATATTATATTGCTTAAGGGAAGCGAAGCCACGGACAAATTCTAGTATCTTATAATTTCTTCATTGTTGTAAGCCCAACGGATTTTACCTTACATTGGGATATTATATAAATACATTTAGAACTAAACAGTAAAAAAACTAGCTAAAGGTTGTGTTAGCTAATGTATACTGTTGGCAAAAAATAGAATATAAATTCAAATTAAACAAATAAAATTTATCTAGTCTTACTTAGTAGTAAACGTAGTTAAATAATACATTAAATAATGCTACTCAAAAATAATATATATTTTAATGTAATTAAACTATATTTTCTAAGGTGGGGGTGAAAAAAAACACAATTAATTTTCGTAGTTTTTGGCCAAACTACATGAAATATTTCGTCGGTAAATATATTTAATTTAATTCTCTACACATAGTAATCTTAACAGTTCGAATGTGCACTGGGAATCACAGGATTTTTACAGTTCATTTCTGATCTTTTAAAAAGTTTTTAGTCAGATTACACCATGATTATAATACATATTCAATACGAGCGAGCAAATTAAATTAATGTATACGCTGAGACACTATTTTATTTAATTTAGCAAAAAAAAAGTTACAAAAAAATTTATTTTGTGCTTCCTTTCATCCCATATATACTAAAATGACCTAAGATATGTTGGTTGGTAATATAAGGTTTTTGTTCTAGGGACAACCTCCAAGCAAACTAGTTTCTGTTTTAAAGGCTGTGAAATCTTAAGTTGAAAAACAGTCAATGCTTAAACTACAGGATTATGGATGAGAAAATATAAATTAAAAAATAAATGGACCTGAATTTGCGTGGAGGCCAGAATAATCAATCCATTTAGGGAAAACTACCGCGCTACGCTCAACTCATTTATTTTTTAGTTAAGAACCAGACCTCACTACGTCTTCAAGTTATACGGATGTATACTACAGTACTACTCACTAAAAAAAAATCAACCCGAATAATTGAATATTTGGAGTTGTTCTAAGGCACTATACATGCCAAATTTAGTCTAATTGCCGTTGACAGACGGTCCAGGTTTGAATCTCGACATGATTCACTGAGGTTGGTTTTACAAGAAATTGGAACACATAATTTTTTAAATAGTATTTGTAAAAATATTAACGCAGAAAGTCAAGCGATGATAAGCAATTTTGTAGTCTTCCTTTAATATGTTTACTACAGGGAGTACTAACGAATACCCGCAGCGGTGGGTACGCGATCTAATCTTCAAGCATGTTTGGTTTGGTTTGCCGATGACGAGCAGGTCGTAGTCCAGGCCCCCAGTGGGTGAATCAATGTAAAAGTTGTTTTTTAATGTTTTAATAATCTCCATTATTGCAAATGTAGGTTCATTTTTGAGAAATTCTACCAAAATCTCTATCGCCTTAGTGTGTAATACTTCTGATTAAATGTTCAATTTTGTGCCTTTACCCTTGACTTCTTATTGTATTCACTATATATGCATGTTATTACACTCTCTCAAATCTTCCCGGAAAAATAGCTCCCGATAAAGAATTGTTGATATTGTAAAACTTGAAATGTTGGACAATCTAGTCGGAAGGGTATTTTGATATGTTTTAAAAATATAATTATTTTGTATTAAAAATTGTATTTCTTTTCACATATATAACATTAAATAAATATCCTCTTCAGTATCTAAATGGCCTAAAAGGTCCCTCTCGCAATAAACTGGCCAGTCGAGGTTCGAGTTCCAGTCTGTTGTTCTGTTAGTATTTTTTCTTAAATCTCCCTCCAGGCAAGTGTTGGTATACTACCTATAAATTCTACCTTCCTCATTTCTAGCTCGCTCACGTAATTAGTAGTATTGTACATAGTGTACAGCCTGAACGGGTAATGAGAAATGGTGACAAAATGTAATTATAATCTGATTAACAAATTTTTTTATTCAATTAATGGTGACGTTATTTGACTCTTATTGCCTCTTTAACTTTTTTTTAAGTACTGGGATGATTTTCTTTAGTTTGGCTAAAGGTTATCAATTCTAAATGTCCTATTCATATAGTCTTAAAAATTCACGCTAATAGATCAAACACAAGAAATAAGAAACATTATTTAAACTTAAGGTGACTTTACTTAAGACAGCTCGTTACGATCATTTTTATATGGTATTTCTGGCCGTTAAAATAGCAATCATATTTTGTAGTTGTTTAAACTTTTATTGCGTTTTGGGTTCATTTAATATCTAATATTACATTGTACAATATATCTTAGACCCTTTATTTAAAAAATGATGGATGATATACTTAACAAATTACACATGATTAACTAAATTATAATTTGAATATAGACTGTACTCTTATTACACTTGCAAAAAATACAATGGAATTACAATGGAAACTAAGTCCTCCCACAATCATTGCTACACGATTGTCTACAATTTTAACCCGAGCTTGGCTGGGTTTTTAACCAAAGTTCCCCAGTTTGTTTCGCCCAACCCTACTTAACACCTCGGTTGTACCACTGCTTACCCGTCATTGCAATCCTACTTTTGTACACCTTGTTTGAATTTGCACTAATGGGAACGTGACAAATTCGAACCGTGAAGAATGTACTTAAAGTTTCTTTGTTTCCTCTCGTCGGTTAGGCCAGCTATATTGTTTTGTCGTCTTGTGGACTCTCTACAGGAAAAGGAAACAAATCATCGGTTGGTTCCTAATTCTTTATATATTAAGAACAAATTTCCCTCTAAATCCCCTTTGGTTACATCGAGCACCAGGGGTTTGAAAAAATTTGCTTGGAATAAAAATAACTTCCTGTATCAGTGTTGAGTTCAATATAACTCCTATTTTTTTCTTCTAAATTCCTAATAGATCTATAAAAACTGTTTCAAAAGTTAAAACAAATATTATGTAGAGAAAATAACATAATTTAATACCTACATATTATCATTTGTATTAGTATGCTTGATTAATTGGACTAAATGATTTCTAATAGTTGGCTACACTTTAAACAGTGTTTACTATTAACCAATTACTAAGCTAGTGAAATGTGGGAAGATATAAGGTTTTATATGTGACACCCTTGTTACAAATGATTTAGTGACACGTTTATTTGTTGTACTTGAACTGATTTTACATATATAAAAGGTTTAAAGCTAACGTTGAAAGCAACGTCTATAAAATTGGATCAAAAAATTTAAAAGTGAATTTAAAATAAATAAGATTATATGTCAAATAAAATAATTTAAAATGGCTATAAGCTAAATGTTAAAACTGAATTTGTTGTTACATAAATGATTAATTTAAAATATGAGCGTATAGTAAGATTGAAACCTAATATTTATTTTTTGTTGATCCCTTTCTCTTTAGTTATATCTAGAGATTAGAGAGGTACATTTGTACATGAACTCAACATGTTTTTATGTTAACAGGAAACCTAAAACATAAGATTATGGATGCGTTTTTAGCACCCCGTCTTAATATCTGTTAAGGTTATATGCATATATACTAATCCCACTAATGCATTAGATATAAGTAAATTTGAATTTAGATGAATTTTATCCGCATATGTGTAGAGGGAGAGTGGAAAAACATCTAGGAAAAACCATCTTCAGTACACACGACCCGGATTCGAACCCCGATATTCCTGTCATCGGAAATCAAGTTTATTGCTAGTGTAGAGCTTCAAGACCATGAGTTCTTGAAGTGAGGACCACCTTGGTCCATCCATGAATGGGATTCAAAGTTGCCGTGAACTGGAAACGAAAAATGACATATAATCGCAATTTTTGCCAAGTCATTCCATCTATAAAAGTTTGCCGTTTTTAAGAGTTACAAAATATAACTTGCAATTATCGAGGTTACAAAAATTTTTGAGAGATATTCATATAAATTTGTCATCAAAGCATTTGTTTTTTCTTGTATCGTGGATTCGTGATCTATCTCAGATCACCAACGGATGTCATTGGTATGTATGAGACTCGCTTCAAGGTCATCTGCACATGTGTATAGATGTCAGTAATTTGCAAACCAAAACTTGAAATCAATTAGCTTACAAATTTTCCTGTTTCTTCGAATTTTTCAATTTTATTTCTTGCACAGGTGCAATTAGCGCTATTTAATCGTTTTATAACTCTAGAACTACAGGTTCTACAATATTTTTTTTGAACCAGGACAATAATACACCTGTCTCTGCTTACATCAACTCATAGGTGAATTTGAAGCTAACCGTTTATATTTTTCGGGTTTTCATCGTGCTATTTTTCGTTACAAGCTAGTTGTTTAATTTATGTGGATGATTTCTTTTACTATCCTGATGGGGTGTACTGTGTTTGTCTGTATTAAAGCACACGCGTATTTTGTTGATTTCAGAGAAAGACTATCAACTTCAACCCATACAGTGTGTATTTATTAAGGATAGTGGCTAAACAGTTAAACAATATATTGCCATGCCTAACAAGTTAATTGTATCAACAGTTACGTTAATACTTTCATAGTGCTTAGCATTTCATTTTATTGAAGGTCTAGCTTTAGTTGAACATGTCAAAGAAGAAAAGTACGACGAAGAGTATATCTCATTTGGATTAATATTCATCACCGGATGTGATGGAACACAAAACTTGGAGTGCATCTTCTGTGGCAAGGTTATTGCCTATAGAAGCATGAAACCAACTAAACTGAAGGATCACCTCAAGTATGTTTATAATGAAACTACGCGAGGCACTGCAGATATTTTTCGTGAGAAGAAGGTTAGTTTTGAAAAGTCTGGAACTTTACCAAAACTTGGATTTGACCCATCACGAAAACCTTCTCTTGAATAATCCTATAAGGCTGCTTATAATATTAGCAATCAAAAGAAGGCACATACAATTACAGAGTCCTTGGTGAAACCATGTGTCTTGGATATAGTGAGGCTTGTTTGTCGCTTGTAGGAGAAGAAGAAAATGGAAGCAATGCTGCTTTAAAATGATGTAATCCACTCCATACTCATTTATATATCCTTAAATATTTTAAAGCATCATAGTGGTAGTATAAGCTAGGCCATCTCCCTTCAGCTTGCAACTGTATGAAACTACTGACGTCTCTCTATGTAAACATTCGCTTGTGTTCGTCCACTATGTGCACGCTGATGCCATCGAAGAATAATTTATATTTTGTGAGCCATTTTTAAAAAATTTCAAAGCACTTCGAAGTGTTCGAAATGGGGAAAAGTTTTTTTTTTTTTTTTTGCCAAACAAAATTTCGACTGAAAGAAAAAACGTGGTACTCTGTTAACAAATGAATCACTGGCGATGCTTGGCAGCCCATTTGGTTTTGGAGCTTTGGTAAAGTAAGAAGCTCCACACGCCATCACTACTCATTACTTTCTACGTCGGCATACGTTGGCGACAAAGACTCTGCCATCAATCTTGAAAGAGGTCTTGTATTCTGCTGTGAAAGTCGTCAACGTCATCATAGCCAGGGCCTTGAATCACCGTTTTTTCAAGAAGTTATATCAATAAACGGGAGCACAATAAGAATTTATTCTGTTGTATTTTTCACACAGAAGCTCACAGGCCTTCCAAAGGACGAGTATTGAAGCCTTTTATTTAACACCAGGCACAAGCTTCCCTCTTTTTTGATAAAAAAAATAAAAGCTCACTCCCACAACAATTTGACAAGGTGGAGTTCATTCATGGCTTGACTTAAATGGCAAATAATTTTGGAAACACTAATGAAGTAAATCTTTCTATACAGGGCCCTCATGTACTATTGTGGTTTCTGCTGTAAAACTAGGCGCTATTTTGCATGGCAAAGTGAGCTAAAAGAGCTCTGAATCCATTTGCTACTACAAATATTTGTTGGGAAGGGTTTTCAGTACTTGTTTCCACCTAATCAAAAATTGAATTAGATTAGATGTAAAACATGACATGCATGTTACACAACTCTAAAATTTCAAATTATTAAAGCTAAACAACAGCATACTTCTCAATGGCTTTTACTTTTGAACAGAGTTAAACTTCACTTTTTAGTTGGACATTTTGGATTTAATTCACTTTTTTAAGTAAGTTTCCATTAATTTTAAGATAAAAAGAAGAGAGACATAGTTAGTCATTGTAAAGACTGTTTTTAGATAATTTCCATGTGAGCGTGATACATTTCCACTACAATAAAGTAGAATAAATGCAAATTTGTTTATGTGCATTTTTGTCAGATTCTCAAAGGGGTCCGTGTTCTAAAAACGATAAATAACCTTTGCCTTGTACCATGCAACCATCAAAACGGATAATAAATGTATTAATCTCTTTTCATATAGAAAGCAAAGGTAATAAATACCATTAAACTTTGTTGTTAAGGAAGAGATATAGTTAAATTCAATTATTCCTGTTACAAATAAGCGTTTCTCCAAATAGCTATGTAACTAAGTTGTAGCATAGATTACATTAGAGGCCTAATACTTTCCCACATTTCACTAGTTTAAGACTTGATTATATGTAAAAACTATATAAAGTTTAACCAACTTAATAATAATGCGGTGACCTGGTGGTCTAGGGGTAAGGTGTCAGACTTCTGTACTGGCGGCCGGGGTTCAATCCCCGGTTCCGGCACAGATTTATCTGATTACCAAACCCTTCCTTCACCTCTGACAAGACATCTTGTGAATGTGGGGAATGCCAGGCCTCCACCGTGGTTCGGATTCCACGTTAAACTGTAGGTCCTCCATTTCATCTCACAATCACCCTACCTTTACACATTAGCGTAAGTTCGTATAACCCGAACGGGTAGTAAGACGCGGTGCTAACAATAATATTAATAATGGCTTAAACTTATCATTTGCTTCATAGACTCTCCAAACAACACATTTTTAGAATGTGTTCTGAAATGTTAATATTCTTGTATAAATTACAATTGGCCAAACACTTAATGTCAAATACAATTTATTTGGCCATAATTTTAAAACGATATATTTAATACTTAACCAAATTTATTTCCCCGTAGGCCTTATTAAAAACAATATTAATCACCTGCTTCAGTGGCCGAATGGTCTAAGGCGTCACTATCGTGTTAGATTGGCCTGCTGAAGACGAGGAGCTTGTATTTCGAATCCTGGTCAGATCTACTGAGAGTCTTTTTTTTTAATGGTTTTCCACACTCTTTAGGCAAATTAAGTTAGATTACTTCTAAAATGCTTTCTTCCTCGTTTATAGCCCAATAGAGTAGTTATCATATCTTCGTACAACCTGAACATGTAGTAAGACGTGGCGATAAAAAAAAAAATGATTGTTAGTATTTTTATCAATGAATTTTAAAATTTAATTTTCAAGGATTTCTCTTTGGTGTTTTAAGATGCCTCGTGCTTCCAACGAAAGGGCTAGTTTATAGCTTATTTTACAGTTGTGATGGTGTTTATATTAAGTGGAGGAGCAAGGTGGGAAGATATAATGTTTAAGAGGTGGCTAAGGAATACTTGGAATAGGCAAAAATGAAATAATGATTTAGCTTCTATGATAACCTACAACAGACTACGGGCAAGTCATAAACGTTCCCGTAACCCGATGCAAGTGTTTATAAAAAAGCTAAGCTACCCCTTTTAATCCTGCATATTCCAAGAATTGGGTATTTATAACTTCCAAAATATAATAATAACAATAATAATAAAAGTATTGATGGAGAGGGGGGAGGGAGGCGTCCGGGAAACTGTTGAAGGCTCAGGGGCAAAGATGCAACCCACCACACCTCACACCTGTCCTCCAGACCTCTATCTCTGTCTGATGTCATGGCAGCCATTTTGTACATTATTATTAGCATATTCTAAATCCTCCTAAGCCATGATAAAGTTGATTTTTTTAAAAAAAAATCAGTTATTACAAATATTCGTTACCATACCTACTATCCGCTCCACAAATAAATAAGTTGAAAATAATTCAACACTAGCTTAATACCCTTAAAGTTGTCTAAGGTTATGTTGCTAGTTTTTTCGATAATTTAGTATATTCAACATCAGCTACTATAAAAGAGGGACAATTAGTGGTATTTCACTTTCATTCGCTTGGATAGAGGAAATAATACATCCTGCCGGGACTCAAACCACAAACTCTTTGTCAATGAGGACTAAGTATAATGTGAGCTATACGTTCCATAATGCATTGCCGTCGTTGTGGGATAGGTTAAGTAAATTTAATAAACTTTTAACGCCCGAAGATACCATCAACACAGCCAACCCTCCCCTTTCATTAAAATCAATAGCACCCCTCATCTGACAAAGCCACAAGCCCCCAGTACTATTATGGAGTTCATGAATATATTATATTAGAACTTCTAACACTACAGTTTCGTGCTTAGTGCTGTTGTCTAAGGGTTGTATTATAATCTCATATTTATTTTATAAAATACATAATATTAAAAAATTTATAAAATCAATGTAATTAACAAATCGTTCTCAAATCGTGTCAAAGTATGTATAAATGCATCATGAAACATTTAAAAATTTGTCCACCACAGTTTTTCTAATAATTAAAATGATAACACACACTTTTGCTATAGTCTAAGTGTGGAGCTTGTCCTATAAGTAAAATATTATTTTTATATTCTACAGTTAAATTTTTATTTTCTTCGAATGACAAGGTAAAACTTTATGATTTCGCATTTTTCTTTTATAAACACTAGTGCATGATCTATACTGTAAAATCTTTTATATTGATTTGTAAAATTTAAATTTATTAAATATATTTGATTAATCGTAGAAGTTACATCATATTTATTTGATTAAATAGCATTAAAAAAGAAATATGACCTTTGTGGTAATTCTATAATAAACAATTCATTTGTATATCTGACTAGCTAGTCTCACATTTAGAGATTGCACAGTTAGCATTCCAACAAATTGTTTATGGTTTGTGCAAGGCCGTAGATGGAGAATGAAGGGGGGGGGGGGAGGTTAAACTCCCCACACTCCCCCCAAAAGTTGGAATTTTTGTTTATCATGTATGATTCAAACAATATCAAAATAAAGGAACAAGAAAATATGTAAAACTAGTCCCTTCCACCATTCTTATGTTAACATACATTTTTACCATTATTTTGTTATTATTTACATTGATCAGGCAACAAATCTAAGTAAAATAATCCAAAATATTGACAAAATAAATACAAAACATTGTAAGTATAGGGAGAGTGGTGAAAGGGGTAAATTTTTGAGATCATGTAACAGCTAAACCTTTAAAACTTGAAAGTATTTGAATCGAATTTCCGGGCACGCATGGCAAATGAGTCTGCAAAGAAATATGAATTAAAGGTTGGATTCAGTTAAAAAGGGGGAGGGGGAGGTTTCTAGTTACTAATCCCCAACTTGCAGTTTGATCAAATTTAAACAGCGACAGTTAGAGAACAGCGCACCTGGATATTTGTGTTATAAATAATGTGAAAGGTAAATTTAAAGTTTAGTTAGTTTAATGTGAAGTGTAGACTAGTGGTGGTTAGTTAGAATTTTTTACTCATCCCAAATGCTAAGCTTTTATTGCTAAGCTATTAATATGAATTCCGGTAGCTGAACAAAACATTCATTTTTGGATGAATAAAGCCTCTTTATCAAACACACACACATTTTATTGTGGCCACATTGGATTATTATTACTCTATTATTATTATTATTTTTGTTTTTATTATTATTATTTTATTGGTGTTGGTAGTATTTATAAAAAGTGACATCTACAGATCATATGACTTGGCGCATGGGTATTTGAAAATAGTTTTAGTAGCTTTTGTATCTGTAAAAGGAGATTCTTCCTACCTGCATCTGAAAATCTTCATGTTTGTCCGAAGAACTGGCTAACTACTGTGGGTACAGACAACTCCTGCTCACCCCCTAAAAGACATTGGCCAACCTTACCAATATTCAATCTCTGTATATAAATTTTTGACTATGTAGTCTGGGGTGGCTATACCTTTTCTTTGAGTACTAAATTTTAAGCCTTCGAGAAATATTAAATCAACTCTAAATTATAAAAAAAAATTATAGAATGCACAGTGTTTATATATCTGACTTAAGTTAGCATTAAAAACACTTCAAACAATTTATATAAGCGTTTTTTTTCTCAAAGACACCCCACCCCATTCCCTGAGAAGTTTGTTTGGCTACGGCCTTAGTTCTGGGAAGCTTAACCTAATCAATTTATCGATCAGGTCAATCGCTAATCCACTTCCCACCAATCTAGATTTAGTTGGGTGTTTTTAGCGTCCTACATTTCCAATAATCCAGTTTACTTTAATGTTTGCCACGAAACAATCTCAAGTTGGCCGGCTAAATGAAAGAACCAAGTGCTAGCTAGCACAGTTTATGATCGTGTGGTGTATTGACGTTGACCCGAGGGTTGACGAGCGTACCCGAAATCCAGTCGGAACGTTTTTGCTGTTGTCCAGTTTCGTGCTGTTCGGTTTTAAGTGTCTAAAGTCAGTCGAGTACGGGTCGAAGCACGATAGGTACATAGTTTTTAAAACGGCACGAAGGCTTAACTTTTAAAAACTCAAAATAGTTTAGTTTCATTTATAATAGCGGGTATTATGACATTTTTCATTTTGAGATCGTCTTGCAACAAATCCCATTTTAGAAAAATAAAATATATTTTGTGCGTCGTTCTACATCTATTTTTTAAAATACTTTTCAAGGAGCTAGTTTTTAGTTCCTTTAACAGACAGACTAGTCTAGTCTCACACCTACGCCTCCTTTGTTCGCCTTCGTCCTATTTTGTTTTTTTTGCTTGTTGACACATAAAGAAGTCGTTCAACTTTAAAACCTGTTTCCATGGATGAAGATAATTCCTTCTCACCCCATCTTTACGGTCTTGTTGAAAAAAGCCAATGGAAGCCTAAAATTATTTGTCAACTCGTTTGTCTAACTGCGACAGTGAAGAGAAAAAAAAGCAGGAAGAGAACTTACCTGTTTAGAAAAAATAAGAGATGATCAACATTTGTCCTCAAACAGGTATGTAACATAGTAGAATTTATTAAATAAGGCTTGGACTATATTGATAATGAAACAATTATTTTCGAAATGTTTACTGTATGTTTGAAACTAATTGTACTATCATTGTTAAAGTTTCATTATAGTATCTCAGTCCTTTCCTCGGTCATTTTATTTGTAAATGGGTGGTACGGTGCACCACACAGATTTTCTTTTTATCCTAAAATAAATAAATTTATTAAAAACTAGTAAGATTTGTAAAAGGAAATAATAATCATTGTTGCAGCACCATACTATCAAAGAGCATAAACAAAATCATATACAATATTACAGAACATTGAGAAAATAGGAATATTTCTTTCTACCAAAGAGCATAAAACTCAACTTCAACTTCAAAGTGCTCCGTAAAAAAATATATAATTATGTTTGCTTAAAGCTCAGATACTATTGGTTTTATAAAAATATATTTCTAATAAAAGAATTTCATTATTAATAGTACTACATCTTTACAATTATAAGTTATTTCGTATCTGAAATAGTTGTGGAGCAATGATGAAATTGGATTTTCGTGAATTCCAAGTATCCTTAGAATCATTTTTATGGGCAAACAGACTAGCAATTTCGTTTGTAATGTTAAAAAATGTCTAGATACAAAATGTAATTAAAATCTTTATGGAGTATTTCTAGAAAATCGATTTTATTACTTTATGCCTTTCTGTAAACTACCCTTAATTTTAAGGTTGGATATTTAATTCCTAAAAACCCTCGGGGGAACTTATGGAAACCTTAGATAGTAAATTTTAGCCTGATTGGTAAAATGGTTTCGGCTCTAGACCAAGGTACAGAACCAGAGACAGAAAGATGACATCACAAAAACAATTTTTTCTAAGTTTTAGTGATTAATAATATTTAGCACCGCGTCTTACTACCCGTTCGGGCTATACGCTTTAAGTACTAATTACACTAATGGATTAGGAATTGGGAAGGTTGAATTAGAGGAAGTGAACCCGCATTTGCGTGGAGGGAGAGTGGAAAACCATTTAGGAAAAAACACCCCCAGTTCACCCGACCGAGATTAGAACCTCGATCTCCCTGTCCTCAGCAGTCGAGTAAGTTTTAGTGGCTCATGAAACGTTAACATTGATCAAAATATTTATTTAGAGTTTTTTTTTACAATCACAATACTTCTCACTGAGGGGTATAGAAAAATTAAAAAGTACTAATTTTTCTAGGTATTCGTGTTATTTTGATTGTTTTACAAGCTCAAACGTCTCTCACCAGTTAAAATATCACACGATGTTTGTTTGTTTAAAACTTACATCGTTGTGAACGCGGACTAAATGTCAGCCGCCTCTAGTCTGGTTTGTCAGTAAATGGGATGTTGGGGTTTGAATTCCCGTTTAATGTGCTGAAATTAGTTTTTCTTAAATAGGCCTAATTTCTCACTCCATGAAAATGTTGGTAAATTTGTATCTTTATTCACCCTTGTTCTGTCCTCTTTTCTAGAGTATTAACGTAAGTAAAATTGGGTAGTAAAGTACAGTGAAAAAAATACGTTAAATTTCAACACATTTTTCATCTGAAGAATTTTTGTTCAAAACGTACTCCACGTGAATCACCCTTATTCAACATCGCATCTATATAGAATATCTAAATATATATATACATACATACATACACACACACACACACATATATATATATACACACACACACACACATATATATATATATATATATACACACACACATATATATATATATACATACACACACATATATATATATATATTTATTAACAGCCCGTCTTACTTATTGTTCAGGCTTTAAGCATATGCACTAATTACGCTAATGAGTTAAGGATGCCAAGGGTTGAATTTAGAGGAATTATACCCGGGTTTGCGTGGAGGGAAAGTGTAAAAAACACACCCAGTACACCCGACCAGGATTTGAACCCCGAACTCCCTGTCATCTGCAGTTTAGCTTAACATGAGAGTGACGCTCTAGACCATGCGATTACCGAAGCAGGGGAATATGTTTAATAAAGGAAGAGATTGTAACTGATTCTCAGCATTATTTTATTGTATTGTTTTGTTTTTAGATGTTTGTTATTTCATTGTTATTTCTTCATTAAATAAGTTTAATATTTTTTTTCTTTAGAAATGTTTTAATAGTTTTTCACTAAGGTTTTGTAGTCAAAGGTTTGTATTTTTAAATTGGTTCATGGTTCACTTAATCTCTTGTAAATAATCAATAATCTAAAGTTTAACATTTCACTTTCAACCATCTGTTTGTTCTGTTTGTTCTGTTTGTTCTGTTTGTTCTGTTTGTTCTGTTTGTTCTGTTTGTTCTGTTTGTTCTGTTTGTTCTGTTTTTGCCCGCACCATGTTAACTATGTAAACAATGAGAATGAAGCAATCGCTTAGTACTACCATGTATTGTAAGTTTTTGGTGGAATCCACTTTATTAACTTTTTTTTTAGCACCTTGTCATACAACCCGTTCTGATTATACGCCTATTTACAAATTACGCTAATGTGTTAGGGATCCGTAAGTTTGAATTTAGAGGAAGTGTACCCACATTTGCGTAGACGGAAAGTGGAAACTATCTGGGAAAACCCAACCGAAATTTGAGCACCGATCTCCCTGTAATCAGCAGTATAGTATAGTGTGAGAGTGATGCCTTAGACAATGCAGTCATCAAAGCGGGTCAGTCGAATAACTGTTGATTACATTACTGTTTATATTATATAAAAAAGATACTATTTAATAACACCGTGACTTACTACCCATACAGCCTGCAATTATGAAAAAGACACTTAGGATAAGGATTAGGAAGGTAGCATTTTGTGGGAATGTACTTGCATTTGCATAAGATATAATGGGAAACCATTTATAAAATTCCACCCTCAGTAAATCCTGCCAGGATTCGAAACCCGACCTCCCCTTGAACGCCAAACCAAACTTCCCTGAAGTGTTCCCAAAGATATATATGTGTAAAAGTAAATTTATTCTCAGGTAACACATAATAGTGAGCCAATTATTGAAAGGTATCAGCCTCGTTTAGTTGTGTTTTTCATCAATAGAAATATCAGGGTTATAATCCCAAAAGTAGGTTATGAGGTGCTTTTTCCTAAATTGTTTCCAGATCTCCCAACACGCAAATGCCGATACATAACCTCTACATTATACCTTCCTCGTATTGGTTTCCTTAGTGTAATTAAACTGATGGTCTGGACAGCTAGTAAGACGTTGTGAACACAAAAACAAATAAAAATGCCAGATTTCAATCCGGGACAGTGTTGGCATCACGGAACTGTTAGTTTGGCCTGTGAGAGCCAGCATGGACTGTCCTATTTGATTCTGGCTGAATTACATACACTTGGTTGTAGTTAACGAATACTTTCTAAGCACCAGATTAGATCAACCAATAAAACGCACAATTTGGAGGCAGACTACCCACCATTTATTGACTATTATTTTACAGTAGTAATAAATATTAGATCTATTGTCATGTACGCAAACTCCACGTTTTATATTTTTCAGATGTCACTTTTAACAGATGTAAGATAAGTTTTATCCACTTCGGTGGTAGAATGGTCTAAGGCGTTGCACTCGCAATAGACGGGGGGATCGGGGTTCGAATCCCGATTGGATGTAGGCTAATTGGGGTGTTTTTTCCTTAATAGTTATCAAGTCTCCCTCCGCGCTAATTCAATTATACTTTTTCCAAATGCTAGCTTTATCATCCCTAACACAGCGTAATTAGCACATATGTTTACAACCTTAACGGTTAGTAAAAAAAATAGTGTTATGGAATTTTTTCAACGTGGTCTCCTATACGTCCATTTTACTAATTTACAACCATTTAAACACCAATTTCAAGTCCTATAGCTATCGTCAACAAGGATTTTTATAACAAAACAAACGATCTAAAAATTAGTCAAAGAGCCTTATACAGATTGTCCGAAAAGTATATGTATACTGAATGTACTAATTGTAGTAATGTAGCCTAATAATACAGTTACACTTATTATAGTGCTTGCAGCGTGGGGAGAGGGAAACATGACGGCTAGTAGACACACATAGACTTCCACGTTGCGCATCTATTCAATTTCATTAAAATTTAATTAATTTTTTATTATTACATCAATACAATTTGTACATTTAGTGCATGGTGACTTTTGGGACATTCTGTATAAATATTTACACGTAGCTGATAGAAACCCTTGAAATAAGATGCCTAGGTTATTTAAATATACTTAGATTTTGTCATATTTATTTCCTACATGTTTAACAATCATCTTATTGTAACATACTAAGATGTTTCTTTTAGTTATTTTTTTCAATAGATGGAGAAAAATGAAAAATAATACAAAGAATATTTATCGGTATCTTATTAATATTATTAACTGAATGTAGTGCTCTTTTACGATGTATATTCATACTAAACCCTTGTATGGTTCATTTAAAATTATTAGAAAATATAGTCTTTATTGTAATAAGACCTTCAGAATGAATCATGAACAGATGCAGGGTTATTTTGACTGGTTATCCCCAATTAACTTCACTTGTAAGACCAATTGAAAGGCTTAATAATACGCTGATTAATTTAGGGCCTGAATTCAAATTACCTTTAATTTCGCCACGAGAAGGGCGGAATTAAACCATGGTCTGCAGTCAACTAGAAATGTAATTATACATTCTTATCATTATATTCACAAGGACAGGAAGGGCTTGGACTTGGTCTCTTAGATAAGAGGTCTACTTCCCGGACCACTCAGCTATGAATACGAGCTGGATTGATCTGTAATCACTAATCGACCTTCCTCTAGGCCGTTCAGCTCTTAAATTGCATTACAGGTCTCATGGAGCGTGCAGTTGCCAGATTTTGTCCATTTGAAATAGATTTACAAGTTTAAAATTCGAAAATTATCAAGTTACACAGTGTTTACTCACTATTTGGTAATACACCTGAATTCTGGCTTAGATATGTCAATAATGGTGTGTTATTATGTTAAATATAAATATATCAAAACCGCACAAAGTAGTCACTTGACCTGAGATGAAAATGTTGGCGTTCAAATTATAGCATGTCGATATGAAATTGGTTTTCCCAAATTAGTTCACAAATTGTGTTCTCCTCCACTATCCATTTGAATATGTGTGCACTTGCTTAAACTATTACCTAACTTATCCATGTCTATTAGATTGATTATTTTATAATAAGTCGTTTATACCATTAGTTCTACGTTCAGTAACAGTTACGATTAAATCACGAAAAACCATGTATGTCTGCACTTTATTACCGAGCCACAACACAACTGGTGGACAGAAGTCTTAGGTAAGTTTCAGACAGCTCTGCTTTGCCTTTCCACAAGGACATTAGTTCCCATTTCAGACCGCGATCAATAATCAATAAGGTATTCATTGGTGATAAGCTCACTAGATCTATACATATACGTGTAGTGAGTGCTACTATCCGACATTTTAGCTCAGTCGTTAGCACGTATTTCTACTGAGCTAAGGGTCCCGGGTTTGATTTCTGGCATGGCCGAAGATTTATCATTGGGGAAATATGGGTGTACACTTTCGCATTGATGGATTAACGGCCGAGGACTGGTTGTTGTGCCTGTTCTAGTCTTAAGTTAGATTATAAGTTATATGAAGCTATGAAAGGCCACAGGCTGGAAACAGTAATGGATTTAAAGTAAAGGTGTTACCCACCTCGGTGGCGTAGTTGGCTAACGCGCTTGTCGTGTTGAGCTCGACTGCTTAGGACGGGGATATCGAGGTTCGAATCTCGGTCGGGTGAACTGGGGGTGGTTTTTCCTTAATGGTTTTCCACTTTCCCTCCACGCAAATGCGGGTCCACTTCCTCTAATTCAACCTTCCCAATTCCTAATCCATTAGAGTAATTAAAGCGTACAACCCGAACGGGTAGTAAGACGCGGTGCTAAATATTATATTATTATTATTAAAACCCGCCTCGGTGGCATAGTTGGCTAACGCGCTTGTCGTGTTAAGCTCGACTGCTGAGGACGGGGAGATCGAGGTTCGAATCTCGGTCGGGTGAACTGGGGGTGGTTTTTCCTAAATGGTTTTCCACTCTGCCTCCACGCAATTGCGGGTTTACTTCCTCTAATACAACCTCCCCGATTCCTAATCCATTAGAGTAATTATTACTTTAAGCGTATAACCCGAACGGGTAGTAAGACGCGGTGCTAAATATTATATATAAATATTATTATTAAAGTAAAGATGGACGCTATTCATAGCAACTGTGTTTTGGCTATAAGTAACTTAGACGAATTTAGATGAATAATATAATGGCGTTATTCCAAATTATTTTGTACGCCCACTCCACGCAAACGTGGATACACTTCCTCTAAAATATAACCTTCCTTATATCAAATACCATTAGCGTAACCTGTACATAAGTGTACAACCAGAACGGTTAGTAAGACACGTTGCAAAAAAATAAATATTGCACATAATATATATAACAAACGAAATGTACAACAAAATCTATTCTATTTAACTACAAAAACGAATTCTGAAAAATTAAAAAAAAAGGACACCTTGAGACGAGAATCGAACCCGGACCTTTGATTTAGTACGTCAATGCTCTAACCACTGAGCTATCCAGGAATCGTCTCATGCTCAGTCATTCTTCACTCATATTTTAAGGCAGAGTCTATGATGGACGTGAGGAAATCATCGGCTACAAATATGTGATTTTATTATTATCACGAGCTATCAGATAATAATATCACACATTTGTAGCCGACTATTTCCGCACGTCCGTCATAGACTCTGTCTTAAAATATGAGTGAAGAATGACCCTGGGCACGGGACGAATCCTGGATAGCACATTGGTTAGAGCATTGTCATACTAAGTCAAATGTCCTGGGTTCAATTACCATGTCCGGGGGTCAATTTTCAGAATATGATATTTTGATGGAGTAATTCTCAATAAAAGCATAAATAATAGCTTTGGCTATTTGTTTTACATAAACGAAATCCCTCCTTCCCCCATTTGAATGTAAAATTGACTAAAGGATGTGCGTGTAACCAATATTATCAATTTTTATATGGATGGGATGAGCTGATATAGCGCTTCAAATTTCAACGTCACAACTGTCTAACATTGCTGTGGTCTTTAACCCGGGCAGAGTGTAGATCGAGCTTTGGCATCCATTACTGTTTCCAGCCTATGACCTTGGTCAGTTTTTATTCAAGTCATATTTTCCACTGCCGGCTTGCTAGGCCTGTCGTAGCTTAATACTATGAAAGGATAAACTCACATTTCACCAATGATACATTTTTTTCGGCCATGCTGTTAATCGAATCTGGGGCCCTTAGCTCAATAGACAGACATGCTACCGACTTATCAAAGACCTTGGATTGTAAAGCGAACTACACTCTTTAAATTAAAATATTTATCAAACACAAATGAGATGTAAATAAATATGAAATAAAAAGAAATATATAATATACAAATAATAATAACAATATGTAAATATCAAATAAATATGAAATAAATATGAACTGATATTTTAAATTGTTTTACGTAATATACCCATGTAAAATAAAAAGAAAAAAATTGTTTCTTGCAAGACAACCTTTGTCATATTTTACTTTAAATATTTAAAGCGGTATAAATTTTGACAATTTTTATTTTCTCGTGACACCTTGTGATCGTCGAAATTATCTAGCTCGATATTTGGGTGGATTTCGACGT
The DNA here is from genome assembly GCA_902141375.1 of Timema poppense. Classification (NCBI taxonomy): domain Eukaryota; kingdom Metazoa; phylum Arthropoda; class Insecta; order Phasmatodea; family Timematidae; genus Timema; species Timema poppense. The sequence goes on from CABFOV010002163.1 coordinate 19,816, forward strand.
TTCTTGACTCCCTGAACCCAAAATAGATTTTTTTTGCAGTGCCGTCTGTTTATCTCTTACTTGGCTCGAAATAGAGCAGATATTTTTTTAAACCAAAATGGCTACATCTTAGCAGCTAGGGTTTTAGTAAGGTTCCTTGGAGGTATTTTTGGAATTAATCTATCTACACCTAAAACTAATAATAGCCAAGTTTATTTAAGTTTGAATAGAGGGGGAAAAAATAAATTTTATTAAAATCGGCTACATGATTTTAATAAAATTTTGTATCTAGGAAATGTTTAATATTACCCAAAAAAATCACTTTTCATTTTCCCATGAAAAATAATTTTAGATTACTTTAAAATTCCAATTTTGATCATTTTAAGTATGAATTAAATTATTATTCTAGAGCTGAATGGACGTAAATAATTTTGCTCAGTGGAGTCTTGGATCAGGTTTTGTAATCTTTACCACTACCCTATGGCCACTATCACCTGTAGAAAGAGGGTAGTAGTAATAAAAAATTACATAATTATATATATTTATTTAAAAAATGCTATACAATATTCGCTACATTGATCCATGAATTGAAGGAATTGGGCCAAAAACATGATAACCCTCATAGCTATAGATGGGAAGTGTTCACTATTAAATCCGTAAGCCTATCTATACAAAAACTAATAAAATATTCCTCAATACTAGCTCTCCTCAAGGCCTTAACTTACTATAAAAAAAACTTTTACTTCAAGAGGTAAGCTACCAGAAATCATTGATAGCACATATTTACTTAAAATGAGGGTCATCATGTTTTTGCCTCAACCCCCTCGATTGTGGGAAGAGTTGAACCAAAGCCATTTGACATTTCCACAAGGTAGCGTTTAGATTATATGTTTTCTTCAATTTATGATCCTAGAATACCTCTAAGATAGGTTTCCTCATATATTCGAGCAAGAACGTTCTAGGATTAGCTTCTATAAACTCACGTACTTTGAACAGTTCAACTGACAAATTTTCAGTATGTACTTTAGCAAAAACGTACTTCTACCTGCGGATAAAGACGATTCACTAAGTTCAAAACTATTTTGTGTAGGATCAACGATATTTCAACGTTAGTAAATGATATGCAGAGGACAGTCACCCTTAACGTTGATAGGTCTCATCTTATAGTTGAGTTTACCAGATGATTAAGCTCATTGAGTAAATAATCAATTTTTTTAGCACCTCGTCTCTCTACCCGTTTGGGCTATACGCTTATGTACTAATTACAATAATGGGCTTAGTGATTAGGAAGGTTATAGTGATAGGAAGTGTACCCGCACTTGCGTGGAGGAACGGTGGAAATCAATTTTGTAAAAAAATCTCGCTACACCCGATCTTTATCCCCCCATCATCTGTAATCTGTTCTACTACGAGAGTAGCGCGTTAGAACACGCTGCCACTGAAGTGAATAATTGATCATATTGTTTCATAAATATGACCATTTAGCCATCCACATCATGTTCTTCAGAGTTCGATTGAAAAGTTAGACGCTATTTTTGACATAGTTTTATTTCCATTAATGATTATTCCTATTCCTTCTCATGAGAGCCTTGAAATCTACAGTGTAGAACTCTTTTCTATTAATGATATGAAGATAATGAAAAGGAGGCAAACCTTTTGATGTCACCTGTCATTGGACGTGCATCTTACCATAAGTAACATTCTTTCCATTATTAGGTTTGACGAGTACAACCAGAGCACGTTTATAATAGACGCCGAGTACGCTTAGAAAGTACTTGTAAACTTTATTTTATATGTTATTATCTTGAACAGATAAGCCTGTAGCAGTTTGTTCAGTCCGCGTACACTGACATGCCTGTCTTCTGTCAAAACGATGCCTCACCGGACGATATAGTTCACGTGCAATCCTCTGCTTGAAACTCTTGATTATGGGTAAAAGGGAATGGAAGAGATACCATATAAAATGGTACCAGCTTCGCATACTTATTCAATTTAGATCTCTCTGTCATATGAAGGAAGAAGTGTGCAAGAGTCGTAATAGATCAATTAACTTTTTAGGATCGTTTCGGTAAGTGTAACCGATCCCTCTTGCTCGTTCATTCTTGAAAATGCTATCCTTATAAGTTCACTCTATTAAAACGATTTTTTAATTATGTGTATAATATATTTAGACCCAGCACGTAGCGTGAAACGTGCATAAGTTAGTTTCAATACCAATGAGCGTTCGTTTCTTCAAGCATAGACTTGTAGACAGAAAAATCTTACTCAGTATAGTGAGAAGGCTCCTTTCTGAAGAGTAATCCCTAAAGCCTTTGGCTGTAAATAACTATGATTGTATTCTGAAGCAATTACATAAACATGATACGAATAGCTCCTAACATGGATAGGTGTCCACCATAGCGTACGTCAAAAGATCTATTTGAATGAACACAACGAGTGTAGATATATGTCTCCAACAGATATTTGCTAAGCATCCTTGGGTGTAAAAGCTTCTTCTTTAACCTCATCCTCTTGAAGTATTTCAAATACCATAGGCACCATCTTAATAGGTTAAGATCTTGCAATGACCATCTTTACCATCTTGTTTAACGGTTCCGTAATAGGTCATAGAGTTTCAAATGTAGTGAGCTCAGACCCATGACATGCATCACGTAGCTATTTATACTTCCTTTTGATAATCCTAATAGTTTTAATGACCTTCAGCAAACTGCATCGATAGTATATTGGCTAGGATTATCCTGCACGATGTGTGGGCAATATATTATATTTACACATGTGTAAAACAAAGCTCTACATGCAGCGTCAGAAATACTGCTAAACTCCACTCCATCATGAAATATATTGCGTCACCATCTGATATCTCAAAAGACGCTGTTATGGATGGACCTAAGTTCATTAGGCAAACACATTCTTCATAGTCATATCTACTGATGAAATTAAGCCTTATATATTTAATCTATGGTTAAGTCTACCCGTTAGTCAGTTCAAAATATTTTGAATCCCTTCTGTGATGTTTAGAATCCAGGTAGATATAGACTAAACTGGTACCAGCCATCACGTCTATATAGACTTTATAAGCGGTATCGGAGGGTAATATTGGTTCCCCAATAATGCGTAAGCCTAATCCATTAAGATCATAAAATCGTTCATCATTCATTACTCTGATGGATAATTCATAAAATATTCCCATTGCACCATACAAGTCTGCATAAACAGATTTAAACCCAGTGATAAAAGCTTTCAACTTATGATCTCATAGTTTGGAAGCTTTACTGGGACGATAACCTTGTTCTCGATACGTCTTCCATACTTCTTACAGTCCATGTCTGCTAATTCTCTCGAAGTTTGCAGTTATTGCACGATTCTTCTCAATTGTCAACATCAGAATATCAACTCTAATAGAGAAAGTAGCAGATGGGTGTGCCCACGAAACTTCGTGGGCCACGGCGACGACACGACTGGCTTGCCGGTGCAGCAGGACTTGAGAAAAAAATGTCAAAGTCCCACAATTTTTGTCATTGCACACAATACGCCAACTCGGTAGTCTTTTCCGATGTGGAAGGACTTGAAATAATGATATTTTGAAGTCTTTGACTTTTGGTCTATGTTTATCATTTCATATAAAACTATATACTCTACTTCTCTATAATTATCAACTGGGCTTGGAGATGGCTATTACCTCATTACAAGTGTTTCGTGTGCAAATTTCAACCGAAGGATTGATCAACTCACAAATAATTTTGAAAAATAAGCTTAAGTTATCATGAAACCAATATGCGACACTGTAAATGAAAGAAACAAAGTTAAATATAAAATAAATTGAATCCTTAATTGAAAAGTAATTTAGAAACAGCTCAAAGAACCTCTGGATGGACCACGTTTAGGGTAAATATCCTCCCCATGTGGGCTCTAACGTACTTAACATCTGGATCTGGATTGGTTTGTATGCTGACGTACTCCAGTCTTCTCTACCGTGACAAAGACACACACAATTATCCGTTGCTAATCACAGGTTTTAGAAGTTGATTTGAAAGTTTGACCTAGATTTTTATTTTTTGTCATCACAAAAGCAAGACAACAGAAAATTGTTTTCTTGAAAAGGAAAAAGGAAAATGTAAATCAGAAGGCGAAAGCTTAGTTTGAGGTAAGGGAATCCAATGACCGGCATGGGATCTCATCAACACTTTACGGTTCAACAAGTGGTTCTGACTCTTAATTTCGTGTGTTACACAGACCGTTATTAGTGTCCACGTTCCTTGGCAGCATAACGGTACTGACTCTTAATTTAAGTTCATGCGGTGTTAAACAGAGGTGGGGTAAGAGAATAAAGAAATCCTATGGGAACGTTCATAACTTCATCTTCCTGTTGACGCGCCAAGGCATAAATATTCAGGAAACTCCGAATTTCTCTTGCAAGATTTTTAGTTATATTTTCATTTATGACATCGACTTACTCATTCCTCATTTACAGTATGATTCTCAAATGAAGAATATGAAATAGAACGAAATGAATAATACAAAAGTTTTACAGAAACTATCTCAAGAGAATCAAATATAAATCCAACTTGGAGTAGCCAACGCTTGAAGAATTATTTTCCTTCGTCAGCCCTCATATTTACTTTTAACTCTAATTTTCTTATCTGGTTCCATAAGGGAGAGTACTTTAGATACTTATGTTCAGGCTTTGCTCTTCCACCTCTTCTCACAACCAGCAACACTTGGTGAAAGTCATTAAGAACTTTGCCTCCAAAAATAACTCTTTCATTTCAAGTATTATATCTCAACAATATTTCTTCTGCATGTAAAGTATCAAAGGGTGCCATAGGGGCCTCGTACAAAATGATAAGACTGCACTCTTTCAGCGTCTGAACTTCGGATGACTCAATGGTCATATTACACACACTGTCTTTGTCCAGCGGGATGGAAAAATGGAACAGAACTTGAAAAGTGTTTCCGCCTTCTAAAAGAATGGCAGCGTTACCAGCCTTGGTCACCGCAAAGGTGACTCGACCCATCCCTCTAAATTTATGCATGAGGACGTTGTAGACATATGTCTTACCGGAACCACCGGTACTATTGACGAAGAAGTCTTGTGTACTAGGTTGCTCACCTTCATCGTGTTACCAGACGGCATCCCTTAGATAGTCAAATAAGACTCTGCTCGTCATTTAACGTCTCTTCTCTCACACTTAGCCTGGGCGTCGAACAATTTGATAAGTACTAAAACCTCAAGACTCTGGCAGACCGAAGTCACCACATGATTTTTAGAAAGCGAAGATCTTTGTGTCAATGTGTGAAATATATTTTTGCTCGGCACCTTCGACATCGACGATTCTGGTGTCTATAAGACGTTCCTTAAGAGATTGATAAAGTAATACCGAAGAAGCAGTGTTGCAATAAACAAGGGTGTGAACGAATAAGCCCCACAATAGAGAAGTCATTTACCAGGTTGTGGCTTCCAAAAGTGTCGTCTCATAAACATCATCAATATCTAGAAGCAGAAGTTTCTTACATGCCTCTTTGAGGGTACCACAAACTTTGCCGTGCACAGTTTTCACATGGACGAAAGAAGTTGGACCTCTAAACACATGTATCAGCGTACTTAGGTGTAACATATCTTCCAAAACCATCGGATTGATATTGGAAACCCTGTTAAGGGTTTTAAAGCATCCATGTTCTCTTAGGCTTCCAGCATAATTCCTTGTCCACCCGGGAGTAGTGTTGAGTTTAATGGACGAAGGTCAAGGTTAGAGGACAGACCTGCAAGGAACAAGGTCCTCCCTTTAAATGCAGCTCTTTGTGTGAAAGAATAATTTCACAAAAGGATAAAAGATGCTTAAATTTAGCAGATCTTTTAATAGCAGCTCTTATATCGTTATCTTGTATGAGTACATATTGGTGGTCAGGCAAATAATTATATGTTCAAACAAACGATATCAAAGTCCTTGTCCTGTATCTTGTAAGATAAATGTATCCAGCAGGCCTCTGGAGTGCTGACATATCTCCTCTATGGGCTACACTTTACCTCATCCCATTCAAGGCCAACCTCAATGGTGGCAATGTCATGTCCTTTAAAGATGTACTTAAAATATGTATTTTATGACTTTCATTGGAAAGAAAATCTCCACATTGATTTGAGCTCCGTACTTCTTAAGAAGATACACGCTGTAAGCCAATATATGCCAATAGTCATACGTTTTCCCAATATACTCCACAACAGTGCCATTACTGGGCCTTTTGCATTGGACCTCATTCTGGGCCACAGGGTGTTTGTATATGTTTAGGACTCTACACATGCCCGTTTTGATGGAAATCATTATTGTCCTGGGTTGATTCCCTCTCTGCCAAGCACTTGCCTCCTCGGCTTCGATAACAACGCTCATCTTTATATGTATATGATAATCACATCCCTGAAACACTACTGAGAATGGCCTCCAAACTAGTTATAAGCTTGATCTGACAAGGATCGTGGTGTTGTTGGCGGATCTCTTTCGTTGTCTCCAATTCTAGGAAATAACTCTGATTGTACTACTGGAAGCTTTCTTTTCGAGGCCTGGAAGCATCCAATGTAAAATGGTGAACTTTACTCTGAATTTTAATATATTAGGGACCTCGTCCTACCAATTCATTCAAACCATTGGCATCGAAGGAGGCAAAATACAGTAAAAAATTGTAGTGGCGTACGTGTTGCCTGTATACCTTGGCAATATCGTAGTCACCTGTTAGAAAGTGATTGAGAGCTTCGGGTACAGGTTGTAACAGGTTAATAATTATTTTCCCTTTCTTACAACAAAAATTGAAAGTCCTATCATGACCAACAACTTCATCTTGAAAGTACCAGGGCCCCACATCTAGAGCAATTATCCAACATACGTCCCATAGAATGTGTCTGTACATTTTCCATCCCTCCAAACTTGACATACGCATCACGACAAGTTTGACGGTGGAATAGTGTAGCTACTTACCGCTCACCCACAATATTTCATCACTAATCTCAGTGGCAATATCGTCAACGGAATCTCAGTAAAATGATTATAGAGAAAGGCTTGCCATACCTTTGTCCAACAGGAATGAGCTCTCCTTGAAGGATATAACTTTTACTACATAGTTGAAGGAACGTCCTGCCTATTTGACTGAGATAGATCGGGCCTGACTATTGATAAGTTTTACGTAGCTCGTGCCTTTGAGCATTCAGCTTGCTGGACGTCATCGGCTTAAAACGCCTTTTGACACGCTTTCCCTTTGGACATACAACAAAAGTGGTATCAGTGTAAATTATTAATGTTGTATGCGTACTTAAATATGTGTCTGCCAAAGCTCGTTCATTTTCATTAATGAATATAGAAATAGTATTAGCTGGCCTCATTGGTATGGAACTGGCCATATCATAAAGAAGATGGCTTATGGTCCTAAACAAAAAAGAGTTGAGAGTTTTCTCTTAGCACACGAAATGTTTAAGAGAAGTGGTTTGCACCACAACTGAATTTTGATTTCTCTGGCTCCGACTTAGTCATGACTTGCGTTAAATAAAATGTTCCGTACTAGCACGGTACTTATAATCCACAGGTTTCTTCTCCAACATCTTGAATAAAAATACTCTTAAGACACGAAAAGTTTGAAGTTCACCAAATATTTGCACTTTATATGGCTTTAATTTAAAAACGCACGCACTCATATATTAACAGAACGGTGTAAATAAATGGTTTAGCGGCATTAAAATTTTAAGTTCACATACTGTTTGCACTTTAGATAGCTTTAATTTTATAACACGGGTTATATCTTGCAATTAAAAGCATATCAAAGCGTTCATTAACAACATTGTATGAACGAGTTGCTCAAAGGCATTTAAATTTTTAAGTTTACAAAATGTTTGCACTTTATAGGGCTTCAATTTTATAACACATGCATTAATCTATATCAAACTACAGGTAGTACTGGAGATTCTTATTCTTCACTCTCTAACGATAAGAGAGATAAATTAATCTCTAGTTAAAAAGAGAGAAGGTAAACAGGTCACCCGCCAACCCCTTCCGCGTATCTCAGCTTGGCTTGGGATAGGTTATGGCCGCATTAGAACACACTAGACACTTTTCCAGCGAAGTTGTGCTTGGTTTACTATTTTAGTAAAGAAATTAAATTTCCATCATTTAGTCGATATATTACCAGAGGGTCCATTCCCCACACCCCAGTAGTCAAATTTTAAAAGATATCACTTTTGTATCGAAGTTGCGTTATCCATAACGATTTTATTGAATAAATCACTAGGATGAGGATCAGGGATTGGAGGTTCGGGGGGATGTAGCCTCCAAATTAAAATTTATATTAAAAAAACACATTTGTATCGAAGGTATGTCCATGCTGAACGATTTTACTAAATAAATCACATCACCATCATTCTTAGGCGAGAAATGACGGCCATGGGCACCTGAACCCCCTATCCACCCAAAATATGTCTGGTGCGAAATAACTCTCTTCAATCGAAGGGGTGTTCAACCCAAATGATTTTCTTGAATAAATCACGACGCCATTACTCTTCGGAGAAAATTGACGGCGTGGATGACTGCAACCCCCTCTTAAGAAAATTATGTCTGGTACGAAAGCTAGGGGCTCACTCTACACTCTAAAGTAATTATTGTCTAAGCCTGTCATATCTGTGCCATGCTGTTCGGCCAGGCGAGGGGAAAACGTCATTTCCAACTTATACTTTTACACACACCCCTTTGTCATCAAGGTATTGGCCAGACGGGGTTGGAAGTAGACGGGACTCAAACATTAGGAAAGAGCAAGATCCAGCTCAGAAGAATCCAATATTTTTTTAACCCTCTCCTCCTTAGCGTTTTCCTGTAATATATTCACAAAATAGGATTTTTTGGACGTTAAACTTTGGTTCTTGATTTGTGAATAGCCCATTGATAGATACTTAATGAAGAAGTGGTATGTTGACATGGAGGTTTGCCAGGGACTTAAAACTGACCTTTGTAAAGTAGATAGAGATATCAAACTATCTATAAGCAACCACGTTCTAAAAAAAATCTCATTAATCTTTCATGGATCAACTCTATATTTAGGTATATTATTTTATCAATTTTTTAATCATGATAGGTATTATTTATTTTATTAGGTTCTTGTATTATTAGTCTTAGTCATGAATGTAAAATTCCTAATAATTTAGCTACACTCTAATTAGCAAGGAACCTCGAATTGTCATGTTAGACTTCCAAGTATGTTAGCTAGTTAAAGCTTTGCATACAAATAGTGTCTTTTTTTTTCTGCTAATAGCTGTGAAAAAAATGGGTCCTTAGCGTTTTTTTCCCTCTCTTTTTTGTACGTAACAATAACAAGTTCAGTTTTTAAACGTATGCCATGAATCATTTCTCTCTTTACATGGACGAAGACCAAATGCGATAAAACCATTGCAGGCCGATTTCACCAGCGGCATTTTGGTCATGTTCAACCATACTTTGTTTTGGGAACATATGATTATATAAGCTATGGTAGTGACACCACAGGAGAAGCCTACCCTGAAGTGTTATCATCCAATTTTTTTGACCTCACACCGAGCATGTCCACCCACTTGTCATCGCATTGGAATTTGACGTAACATGGATCGCTGAGCATTGAAATAAGCTTCACTTAGGCGCTCACCAACATCGCCAAAAGTATCGAATGTGGTGAATCTACTAACATCCTCAATATCAACTAAAGCAGATACGTGGTGTTTAATTTTTTGAGTTAATATAAGAGACGTCCCACCCCATTTCTTAGTTATTTAAATAACGGATGTCATTGTTGATTTCCATTATTAAATCGATGATGATAAAGTGATCTTCAAGGAATTAAATGTTTTATCTGTATGAGATAAATGACTTCACCATTTGGGGTTCAAACCCCCTTAAGCCTATGAGGAACTTTACTCTATGGCTAAAAAACAAGTCAACTATATCGTCATCATAATACACGGTATTCCAAGTGATAGTGGTGATTTGGATTAAATACTGCTTGAATCTCTCATCCCCTATGTTATACTGCGTGCAGAAACTGTTTTACGTCAAGGTGGTAGAAAAGAAAGAAAAAAATCTGGCCAAATACGCGCCTGCCCCTATCGCCGATCCTTACGACAAAGGAAGTGCGTCTTTGAAAACCCTTAAATTGGGTCACGCCACATGTATGTAATTTATATTTGGACAACAATGTTTGGGTAACTTATGCTGGTTAATTGAAGGTCATAAGACAAGTTCTGAAAACCAGGCCGTTCTTCCGTTCTGTTTTCCCTGATGATCAACTTCCACCAATAATATGGTGCTCTACAGACTTTTTCATTAACACAGATCCACACACCAAGCCTGTGGCACATTGGGTCGCCATATTATCGACAGAAATGGCTTAAAATATTCTTTTGACAGCAATGGGATTTTTTCCCTGCGTGTAATGTCACATTTGGTATTTATACACCAAATTATTTCCTGCTGATCTCATAAGACGGCACAACGTCAAGGAATGGCATCAGACGCTTGCGGCTATTATTGTCTGCTGTAACTTCTCTACCGGACTCATAACATTCTGATTAAGATTTTCTTGGCCCTATTCTTACCCATCATTCATACAGACAGCGGTGCCCACTTGTTGAGATATTATAATGCATGTTAGATACGTCTGCATACTGCCACCCATCAAGAGTCATCGTCCAATAAGCATGGCCTCGTCCATGCCCCAGCGGCTATGCCACCCATGATCTTGATCTATTATGTCAAAACACACTTCTTGTCTCTTCATCACTCATGGTATATTTCTGTCTCCACACATAGGTCCAATAATTCGATGCCAGGTATGAGTCATCCCCCTTGGTCTATACTTGTATCGACTTGTCGTGCCAAATCTGGCCTCATTTACGAGTCCCTAAATATAATTTAACTTCATTAAGGTTGTGAAATAACCGATGCTCTATTCCTATCTCGACGTGACAAGCCGTCAAATTAGCACAAGCTATGAGTCATAACCCTTGAATTATTCCTGTATTGACATTTCAAGCAGTCAATCTGGCTCCACGTGTGAGTTCAGAAATGGATTCTTACGTAACCAGTATTGTGACATAACCCTTGGCCTATACCTATATCGACATGTCGAGTATGAGTTCCAAAATAGATTCTGACGTCATCACGGCTGATAATTCTGGGTAGGGGGACTGACCAGATCTAACTCTGTCTATGTGTAACTTTTATCGAGATAGAATCTCGGGTACGATTCCCAGGGGATCTTACCACCAACCGATCAAATGGGACAGTGGTGGATATGAAACAAAAACACCAATGTCCTCCCAGGAATTCGAACCAATGGAATACTCTCCCCATTAAAACCCACATCAGCATTCTCCCAGGGGCTAGAACCAATGGGGCACACTCCCCATAAAAATTCGAAGGGGCAGGATTTAAACATAGGATCAATGACCCAAGATGACGATACCAAAATTAAGGGAAAAGTGGGGCAGGTGGGCAGGGTCAATGACCTCAGGATGACAAAACCTTTACAATGACTATGTGGGTTTGAATACGATTAGGGAAAACCATGATTTCATAAGCCATCTAGCCTCGCAATAATTTAGCTGTATGAGGAATGACGTAATTGTTTTAATTGGCCGTTCTCCCTACTCACCTGTGCGTGGGGATCGAACCTTGGATCCTTGGCTTACCTTTCCACTGCTCTACCACTTATATATTCATGATTCCTACCTTGCTCATGTTATTCTTCAATTATAATTTAAGATAGAGTTTGTGATCTACGTGTGGAAATCATAGGCTAACATTGACCTATCATTAATAAATACTATAGCTAACAGTGACTTTGAAGTGACTAGCTGTCTTTTGTACAATAGCAATTGTACATGAAAGTGAATAACATGGAAGAAAGAAAACGCTTATGCAATAATTAAACGTACCTGCATTTTCTCTTTTCCAAGTCCTATAGCGATTAAAATAAAAATTTGTTAACTATGATTAGAACTCCAAGTTTTTTCTTTTTTTCTTCTTGATTTACCATTTCAAACTGAAAAATAAGTTCATTCATATATCCAGCGTATCTTTAAAATAGTCATAATCAGCGGAAGCAAGCTCGAAGACAAGATGTGGGGGTAAGGGTGGTAGGACAATGTATAAATAAAGATAAATTATAATTTTTATACTTCACATCTTGTTCTTAGTGAGATCTAACTATAACAGACTTTGCCTGTCTGATTTAACCTCTCATCAAACTAACCAAATTCAAACATTTTAAGTCGAATCCTTTTGGCATATAAGGTCGTGTACCCCTATTGATCGTCTTATCTTGTCCGTGACTGGGTGACTATTAATAACGTGCAGGAAATTGCTCTGACTTGGCTGTAGGGAGAAAATACGTGTTTGCTTTTACAACGCCACGTTTCTTTTTGCAGCTTGGGGAACATCTGGTATACTCCTAGTGTAACTCTTGACACTAGGCATTACAACAGTAATTGTAGGCTAGGCACCAATAGCAATTGAGCATGTTCTCTTCATAAGTCTGAATAATTTTGAAAATTATCTCGAAAGGAAAAAAAACCTTCCCTAAAAGTATTTACGTATTAAATCACTCTATTTAAATTTAAATCCACCTTTCAATTTTTTTTCCCATGAGGATCATGAAGCTTGCTTGGCAGTGATGTGGAGCATGATTTATATTACATAACTTAGACTATAGTTATTAAAAATTTAGATAATAGATGTAAGTAATTTACAATCATTTATCAGCAACAATTATACTATTTGATAAATATATGTATGCTATTTGTTGAAGTAGAGGTTGCGGGAAATATGCTTTTAATTTGTTGAGCTATAGCTACTAAAATTTTAAAATGGTTATCAAAAAGGTAATTTTGTAAAATCAATCATCTCATAGTAATGAAAATGGAGTTCAGGAAACATTTAACAAATAATATATATAATTTTGATTTTATTCACTCAAGGTAAATATTTACCAACTCATAAAATGTAGTCAATAACACAAAAAAATAAAACAAAAGGCAAAGTTAGATTACTTAACTATTTCACATAGATTTAAATATACGGCCTATCTATTAAACATATTTACGATATCATTTAAGATAAAATAGTATGTATCATGATATTAGTAGTCTGTGGTCGTATTATATGCACTATGATTAGGTTAGATTATCACCCAATTAGAAATACCATATCCAGTTTCATAGCACACAAACTAATGCTGATGTAGACGAGATATATTGTGTTAAGTCATCGCCCATATGCTCTTGGCGGCCATCATCTTTCAATTCTTGGTCTCAACACGTTCGTAATGTCGTGCCCTCTTCTTTAACTTCTTGGTGTCAAACAACAATCGCCAGTCCACATAAAAATTATGTAACCTTTATTATATTATTAAAAGTATCCTGTTAATTCATTCACTCGTCAATATATCAAACTTTTTATATATTGTATATATGTTTTCTGCTGTTTCAAAAGTTAATATATATAAATCTACGACATTTTTAAGAGGGTAACACCTTATTTTAGATCATCTGACAATATATTTTTGGGGAAAGCCCAACAAGACGTGTTAAATAAAGGGTATCTAGCTTGTTTAAAGAGACCTGCGTCGTTGTCATATTTAAGTCGAATCTCTAGTCTGAGGAGTTTTACGACTGTTGATATGTGGGGCTTGAATGTTTACACGATTGTAATTTATCTTTAAGCTATTTCCGTGATACTAGTAGCAGCATATAGTTGGTTACTAACATGTCTTGTGGTGAATATTACCAGACTTTATTGTTGGTTGCTTGACTTCCTTGATGGTGCCTTCTGTATTGATTTTTTTTTTACTTTACAAAATATTCTGAGGATACTTAATGGCCGGTTTCAGTGGTGGAGCAGTCCAAGGCTTCACTACCGTGTTAGACTGGCCTTTTGATGATGAAGTGATCGGGATTCGAATCCTGTTAGGGTCTACTGAGGAATATATTTTCCTAAGTAGTTTCCCACCCTCCTCTCACCTTTGAGATGCTTCCTTCCTCATCCCTACCCCATTAGAGTAATTATCATTTATGCGTATAACCTTAACAGGTACAGTAGTAAAACGCAGTGATAAAAAAAGATAAAATTATATATATATATACACACATATATATATATATACATATATATACACACACACACACACATATATATATATATATTCCTCAGATTTTATATTTAAATTCTCATTATGAAATGGGAGATATATTTCTTGGTGTGATATTCTCACCAAAGGTTTTATAATAGTGGGGTTTAAAAAAAACCTTTCAAACCACTTTACCAGTATCACTAAACAATTATGGGATCTGTATTAGATTTTAACCTAACTAAAGATCAAAATCAAGCACAATAACACGGCAACTAACTTAACCGGACACACTCTTCTCTCCATTTATTTTTATATACCATTAACCTAATAGCTCTCAGGTAAGTGCCAAATACAATAACCATTTAACTTTCTCTTACATTGATTAGTCAATAAGATAATTGTTTATTGAACTCTTAACAGGCTTCCTGCTTATAGTACAGACACTGTGACCACGCCTTCCAATAACACTTCTCAATCCACATGGTATTTATGGTCAGATTTAAAACAAAATAATCATACAACCAGGTATTCCAGTAACACTTATCATTCCACTTTTGTCGTAATATGTATTGAACTCTGACCAAGCACCACGATCACACAATAATTTATTAAACATAACTTTAACACTACTGGGACTTTGGTATAGTAATTGGTAAAAATCTTAAAGATGAGTTTTTTTTAAATCATCAATACTCATATCCTTGAACACCATACAAAAAATCCCTTAGGTTTGCCCATTTATTTTATTCTTTGTGAGAGAATATCTTGGGTGTCTTATATATCAGATTGCTATTTGAGTGATAATGATCGTACAAGACTCTTAGAATTATAAAAATGGTCGAGAGATAATATATAACTTACAATTGGACACATTTAATTACTCAGACAAAATGATGAATGAAAAATCTGATCTTTATAATAAAAATGTATTGATCCACAATATAGAAGTAATCAAATGTAAGAGTATTACACCTTCAAGAGAATATCCTGTGAAACGTGGTCCATGCATACTCTAACCACTGACAGTAGATGTTATTTCTAATAAATGGAGTTTCTTGGATACTAAATAAATCAAACCATCTATGGATAAAAATATGTTGTCAATATAGACTTAGTAGCTAGATATGAAGAAACTATATCGAGCGTAAGGCACGTTATGGTTATTTAGAAATCGTGGTCGTTTGGTAGATTGTTTGGCGCATCATCAACATACATCTTGTGATGGAAGACCACAAAATGGAAGCTGTACGCACTAGGGGACCAAAAAATCCCTGAAAGAATAGTGACGGCGGAGGGGGAATTTGTTTGAAAGTTATGCAGGAATAACATAACTCTTTGACACATACATTTTGAGACTATAAATACAAGACACAAATTAATGTATTGGATGAAATATTGAAAATATTATATAATATTTTCATTTAAATAGTAAGTAATGGTATTTTATTATTCTTAACTTCTAAAACATTATATTGTTTACAAACAATTGTTCAAATTTGTTGTTTATATGGCCTACAGAATTTTTTGTTCTATTTTGCTTGTGTGCAATGAGAGAAGAAATATAGTGAATTATGGTTATTCTATATTTAATCTTTTGAATTTCATATCTTTGTGTTATAGGTGATCAATATTATTTAATTCATGTTTATTAATAATCTTACTGATATCATGCTTAACACTAAATAATCTTTCATGTACTACCAGTGGTCCGAGGACCACACCTTTAGAAACACTGGAACATGATAATCGTTTCTATATAAAGCACATTTTAAGAGCAAATCAAAATACATCCTGCATCAATGAACTTTGATACATGGAAATTGAGTGTGGTTGATTCAGAATCCCTAAGATTTAAGGGTAGTTTCACAAAGTCTCCAGAATTTTTGAATGGTTTTTGTAAAGGCGCTGCAGTTTGCGGCTAGTGTGAGCTGACATACTCTTATTGAGAATGTTGATCGAGTGAATGATAATAATAATAATTACTTCTTAGTCTTTGTTAGTTGAACAGTATCGACAATAACTAGCACTAGATTCACTTCATTTGGATTATTTAATTTAGAATTTTAGTAGACCTATAAAATCAAATCATCCCCTCGGTTTTGCATCAAACATACTTGTTTTAGGAGCATATTTAACGGAGTAATAACACACACATAACTATCTTTGCAAGTAAAACTTTTAATTCTATGTGTTTACTTAAAACCTTGGTCAAAAATTATAGTAAAACTATATTGAATCAAGGTCATCGAGAAATAATCGCCTTTATGAAGCAATACATTCATATCCTTTTAAATATGTTGCAGGGTATCCCTAGAAAACAGTTCCACAGACCAATTTTCTGTGTAACGCTTTACGAAAACATTATTTTGCCTAATTATACGAACGATAACACAAACACGTTTGGTGTAGGATTTACCATTTTAGAACGTCTATAAACTGAATGTAAAGTAATGTCATCTAAGCCTTGATAGGTCTCATCTCTATAGTTGAGGGTACTTTTCTATTATACTCGTCAAGTAAAGAATTGTTCTTATTGATCCATCAATACGTTCCAATCATAAATAATGTCCACATTGTTAAACAACACAAGCCTTAATATTACTGTATGTAGAATAGAAATTGATCCACTTTACCATGAGAACTTTAAGATCTACGTGATAAAACTCTATACTATTATCTCTCCACATATGACGTAGAGGAGGTAAACCATTAACAGTCACTTTGACTCGCTTGTTTTCTCTGTTGGGGTTCTTAAAGACTTTTTCTACTGATAGGGCTAATGCAGCGATTACAAAGTCTTACCTCAGCTGCTGGTGCTAAAGGTGATTTACGTTATGAGTATGCACTATTCTGATACGTAATGTTCTTGTTGGAGAAGACGTATGGGTATTAAGTAAGGTTTTGGTAAGTAAGCTTTGTAATGTCTCTTATGGTTCAGGGGAACCACTGGTCAGGCGCGTACCCTGGGATAGGCAGGAGTGGGCCCGAATGTCCGCTGGAGGTAGGCAGGGGAGCATCCAGGAATGACACATACCCTAAAGATCCACCCGATGAGAAACCGGGCTTGGTGCGTACTCTAATTTGACATAAGGAGCTCCATGATGAGCGTATTAGAGTTATTTATTTGGTTTTATGAGCTATCTCTTCACCGTCCGATGCTAAAATATTAATATACCAAAGTTAAGTTTAACAGTTAGTGTGTGTTAATATCTACAAATTTAATATATATATTTACATTTAGTCCATATTTCATATCTAACATATGAAATACATAGTATATAATTTACATTACATATGTTCATGGTTGGGAGAATTTACAAACAACGGTAATACTATTTATATTGAAAATATGTACTCTTATACCTTGATTTCTTATCGTCACGCATAAATTTTATTTACTAAGTGAGGTAGAAAGTCCAATCTTGGTAACTAAGTAAGCAGAGTAGTTTAACACCATGCTGCTAAGGTTGGGATGGTCTGATAAATGTGAATCCTGGACGTCTACTTTAAGAGTTGTCTCGAATAACATTTATCATGTCATAGGTATTTCCCGTCTTTGTCTTTATAGTTACAGCCCAAGTACATTTAAAAAATGAGTCGAGGAATGTAAATAGGTACTTATACCATTACTTATTCGCTCTAGAATAAGATATCATCTCGACCAGTATTGCTTAGCAACTAGTTCAACCCCCGCACACGGACACATCTTCTAGCAGAACGTCGCTTTAGAGCACGATGAAGTTAATATGCAATCTCTTCCTTGGATGCAGATATGATTATAATGTAAACGTACACGGTATACAGTACTGAGATATTATTGATAAGTGTAGTCCTTAACTCTCATCGAATATGATAGGCATATATCCAAGCATGCTTGTGCTACCCTCTTAAATAACACTGTATGTTCTATCGACATTATCTTAAGATGTATAGCAATAGTAATCCAATAATCATTTGCTATCCGTTCTCTCAGGTGTGGTTTCTTCCTCCTCAGGTTCAGGCTCCGACATTGTCAACTTCATATTCACTATTTCGTTTAATGGTTCTGCGACAGGCTTAAAGGTTTCCCTGGCATTGATATCATACTCACCCCATGTATTACCGAGTATTTAGGTGCTGTATTTACAATTTATGAAATAAATTCAATGTTAGTATCGTAAAACCATTCCTTCTGTTTCTCCTTTAAAGATAGAATACCTCTTGTCACCAGGTTTTTCATGTAAACTTGATGGTGTACAAGTACTACATTATATGACTAATATCTTTAACGTGTGCGGTCTAGGGGTAAGGTGTCAGACTTCTATGCTGGCGGCCGGGGTTCAATCCTCGGTCCCGGCAAAGATTTATCTGATTACCAAACCCTTCCTTCACCTCTGACAAGACATCTTGTGAATGTGAGGAATGCCAGGCCTCCACCGTGGTTCGGATTCCACGTTAAACTGTAGGTCCTTCATTTCATCTCACAATCACCCTACCATTACACATTAGCGTAAGTGCGTATAACCCGAACGGGTAGTAAGACGCGGTGCTAATAATAATAATAATAATAATAATAATTTAACGTGTGCATCCCTGTACGTTTCATACTAGGATTCACAGAATACTACATTCACATAACGATCAGTGCTAATCCAGAACTGGCAATCGTCTGACCGATAACTGACGGTTATGCCTTACTAAGAGCTAGCTCTGAGATATCTTCAAAATTCAAACTAAATAAATCTAATGACGATCTGAATCGATTAAATCTGCTTAGCTTCATCTGAATAAACGCACCATTTATCTTCCCTCTCGTACATGATAATTGTATGAGCATACGAACGTACCAACCTCTAAGCAATACCACTGGACTGTGAAAACCTCGAACTTATTAGAAAAACCTCGCTACGTCATTTTCGCTCTTTAAAAAAGACGTAACAAAACAACGACTACAGTTTGACACAAGTTTGATCATTGTTATCTACGCTTGACAAAACTCATAGTTAAATTTTGTCATGTAATCCTAAAACAATATAAACTTGGACTTATTCCAAGATTTCTTCTTTAAATTGCTCGAAAACTTTTCCAATTTTCAGATTTTATACTGCGGAACGCATGCCCCTCTGCCAATGTTTGATTGAGAACCTTACAAACCTATTGGTGCCATCATCGTGTTTTACACTAGCTAAGGACAGTATGATAACACGTCGTATAATGTTAGTCAGAAAATCATATTCTTGCAAATACTAAATCTTTCTTTTTTTCATTATATACGACATTGTGGTCCGTTACACAAATACAGCCCATATAGCAGTGATGTTAGTAATATAGCATCTTAAATGGATGTGAAAAGACATGTCAGCATAAAGTAAGCTGCTCGACATGCAAGTGTTGTGGATATCTTCCTCATTAAAGAAATAGCCATCATACATTTTGTTTCTCCTAACTTTTCCAAGTATAAGTTCCTACATCCTTTACACTTGGGTCTACTCTCGTCATGGATTAGAGTAATGTATTGGGTAGTTCCTCAGCATCATGGAATATCTTGGGAGAGTTGGGATATACCCTAATCCGAAATAGTTTCGTTAATAATTCTCATCTGGAGAGATAGAGAGAGAGATGACATCTACGATGTACGAGTATATTAAAGACATAGAAAAGTTAACTTGGATTCGAAGTATCATTGGCAACAGTGCATAGTATTACTTTTCCGAGCTGGTTGATCTTGGTTGTCCTCCTCGGAGAGCTCTTTAAGGTTTACTGAGTGTAGGAAAGTGTGCCAATTATTCCAATGCTGCAGAAAATGTCAGACTACTCTCGTACTTGATTAAAAGTACTAAGCTGGATCAGTCAAAACGTTTGAAATTTGGTCAAGGGCGTTATTCAAAACGATAAAGGTTCTTTGATACATTCCCTGCTTTAAATCTTTGCTCTGAGTATGTACTTAGATTTTTCTTTTATCTGCGGCCTAAACAAGCTAGACCTTTTAGTCTTCACTCCTGAACCAATGGTCGAACTTAAAGTATAAAGACTAGTCTGATACTACTAATTGTAAGTATAGTTCTCTGAATAAACAATCATGTATATCACTATTACTCTTTAAAAATTATTCCTAGATTTTGAAGGATTTTAACATGAGGAATATACAGACTGTTTCATCGTCAAAGTATGGATGTGAAAATAGTGACTGGTAATCTGGCGATGATCACTTTGAAACCGGCTCACCTTTAGAAGATATCCCTGCATATCAATAACTATGTATAAAAGCTAATCTATCATGGGAAGAAGAAGAACTGGTCTTTGATGGGATTTTTGCTTTGATGTACACACGCGTTCTGCTGGAATCGTCAATTTTATAGTAAATGATAAATTCTCTCTCATAAAATCAATAAGTGCTCCTACATATACCCTGAGCGATATGCATAAAGAAGGAAATGATGGATCTAGGTATAAGCACTCTATACAACTGGGTATATTATGTAAAAATGGACAAACAACACTGATTCTTGAGACTAGGTAAGATCTAGCTCTGATCCTTATGGATCTTCATAATGTTTAACCATATTTGTATCATGTAAATTATGGTTTTAATTGTTTTGATGTATCATTGATTTCCTATTTAATGAATATTTTTGTTACGTATGTTTTTCATGGATTTAAGAAATAAATACGTGAACATTATTATTTTAATTTATTTGGCATGCTTATATAATCATGAAACAAATAGCCGAAACTATTGTTAATGCATTTTAGTGGGGATATTCCCTCTTAGATATCATATTCTGAAAATTGAAAAATGACACCTGGACAAGGGAATCGAACCCGGGACCTTCGGCTTAGTACGCCAATGCTCTTACCACTGAGCTATCCAGGATTCGTCCCGTATCCATGGTCATTCTTCACTCATAGTTTAAGGCAGAGTCTAAGATGGACGTGCGGAAGTCGTCAGCTTATAAACATGTGATTATATGAGATCACAGCAATCAGACCACGCAGCCATTAACGACTCGGTAGTTGGCAATTTAGCAGCCATTCGACAATTATATATATATAATGGTACAGGACGCACGTCCATCTTAGACTCTGCCTTAAACTATGAGTGAAGAATGACCATGGGCACGGGACGAATCCTGGATAGCTCAGTGGTAAGAGCATTGGCGTACTAAGCCGAAGGTCCCGGTTTCGATTCCCGTGTCCAGGTGTCATTTTTCAATTTTCAGAATATGATGCTTATATAAGTTTTGCTCATTGTTTAAACATTATGAATTATTTACAGTTTCATTGAACTTACAATCTTGTGTGAGGTTTGCCAAAGTTTTGCTCATGATACATACCATATTGCTTACTGAAAAATGTTTTGCAATGTAAGACTTCAAATAACAAAGCAGGACTTGCACGTCAGAAGGCACACTGCTAGAGTGAGGGTAAAACATTTTAAAACAACAAAATATACTTATATAAATTAATCAAAAAACTTAATATTACAAAGGTAAATTAGGAATATGTTCAATCGATGGTTTTTTAGAATTGCGATATCTAAAGTAAACACCCACTTCCTTAAACAAAAGATTTAATAACACAAAAAAATATTAAAACTTAGTGCATTTAAAATAGGCTATAAATAATTCATATTTGATATAGCTAAATACTGCCTATTTTAACTTTCAGCTTTATTTAATTTTTGGTGCTAAGGATCTTTGTTTTTTCCACAAATATCTCTATTCATCCTTAAAATTAGATCACCTTACACCGGATGTAACATTGTTGAAAATAAGTGTTATTGGCAATGTTTTAAACAACTTTTAAAGATATACTCATAAAATTTTATTAACTTTGCTATCACAATAATTTTGTTGATATTATTTGCTCTTTACATTGTAAAAGTCATTAGAAACGTTAAAAAAAAATTGCTATCAACTTTTATCAATAATGTTCAATTTAAGAATTTGCTATTTTTTCATCAACATGTCTCGTAATATTGTTGCTAACTTTTTTAGTAGCAGAAATTTGTAACCGCTTTGGAGGCATTTCTGTTCAAAGGATGTTGATAACAAAATTTTACTAGCAAGCTATTTCTGTTGGCAACACTGTTAATAACATTATACTCGTAGATCAATTTCCGGCCGGCTTCCATTCGGTGTAAGTCTTTGTCGTTTTGTTGTGCAATAGGTTACTATTAATTTCTTTCGAAGTGGAAGATAAAATGGTCCAGAGAAAAAAAAAGTAAACCTAAATGAAGAGTACCAGAAACATGCATGTTAATGGAAACGAACGATCGTCAATTACAAGGACTCAATAGTTGTTAAATCACAACTTTTTTAGTTTTTCTTCTATTTTTTAAAGTCATATATGATAATATAATGTTCACTTTTCCTGTCCATACTTTTAAGTGTTTTGTTTTAGCACTACGTTTTACTATCCATTCGGGCTATACGTCCATATACTAATTACACTAGTGGCTTAGGGATTAGGAAGTTTTGATTGAGAGGAAGTGCACCCGCATTTTCATGGAAGGAGAGTGGAAAACCATTAAGGAAAACGACCCTCGGTGCACCCGACTGGGATAGAGCTCCTATCTCCCCGTCTTTGGCAGTCTATCCCAGCACTAGACTAGCGCGTTAGACTACGTGGCCACCGAAGCGGGTTTGAAAACATGTTTTAAACGTTCTAAAGAACGTTATTCGAGATAATTCAAACAGGAATAAATCCCATACATATTACATATTGAATAATGTTGTTAGCTTAAGCAGAGATTATATTTTTTGTAATTATTTCGTTATACTCTTCATTTTTGGATTTATAATCCACATTGAAGACGCTATATTGGATAAGTTATAATACTCTTCCTTACTCCCCCCAAAAATTATATGTATTCTATCTATTACATCTGACTTTATAATATAATATAGTTTTATTAAAATATCCCTAGGTTTCAGGATTCTAGGTTTACTAATAAACATGAAAAATTCAGGGATTTCGAACTGCGTCCAAAAATAAGTGCTGGGATCATAAGGAGTGTAGGGTAGATACCGAGTGAGTTGCTTCGAGCGACCACCGTACTGACCCGATGGAGAACTACGGAGATGCGTCCAGCCGCGTCTCACCTATCCAACTATATTACTGGAATAATAAAGTCGGTTATTTGTTTACAATAATTATAGTACGATAAACATTCAAGATTTATGTATGCTGTTTGCACCATAGAATAGGTTACGCCAGATTGTTATAGGTAAAATATTACTGTAGAATTGACTAACTTATATTTTATGTAGCATTATTAACATCTACAACTGTTTCTAGCCTGTGGCCGGGTCAGCTTAGTAAAATGTCTCCATCTCCCTATGTCCTTCCACCATTCTTTCTCCTTTAACTTCTTCCATTCTTCTCCTCTCCCTAGCACACTTGCTTTTATCTACTCCTCCTATCTCTTTCTTGGCCCTCCTTGCAGTCTTTTTCCTACATACTTTATTTCCATAATTTTATTTGTCATCCTACACAACTCGGGTGTTAGTAAGACTTCAACTGTCCCCTCTTCAGGACACAACTCGTTCAAGTGGTGTGAACTGGGACATAGCTCAATCCCATTTTATAAGTATGCCCTTCAATAATATTATAGCATTTATATCAAAAACTTTACACCCTTAAACCTAATGTTTGTGGTTTTTTGATAATATAGGGAAAGAAATAAGAAATACATGTAAAATTATTTTATATTATTGAACTCTGAAGGAATATTATTTTATATATATTTGAATTGAAATATGAAGTTTTGGTATCTTAGGGTTATTGTTTTTCCATCTTTGTGAAGTGCTAGCCAATAGTTGACCACTTGAAATCCAATTTTAGCTTACCTCAATCAAAATTTGAAATTTAAGTATAAAAGTAGTTTTAAATGTTTCAAATGGTATAAAAGTGTGACTGATAATAAACCGCTACCAACCTACTAAGCTTACATCTAAATAAATTCCTCTTTTTACCATCATAGTAGTGATTTTGATGCATTACTGCTATGAGGGAATAGATCTATAATTTACCAACTCAAAACACTTGTGTTTGTGTGATTCCCGATTGACTACTCCCAAATTAATCTATTTTGGGAATATTTTACAAAGCTATATACTATATTCATAAACTAACCAATATTTAGTTAAAGGTTGTAAAAAAATATATAATTTATGCACTTATTGAAAGCGAGAATCTAGGGGAATATTGATCTAAAAATAATTAATTCTGGAATGCATAAAATATAAGGAGTAGCTTTATGCAATGCATAAATATATAATTTATGTAAAGTATAAAAGAAAAAACAATAAATCATATTGCAAATGTTTCAGTTTGTGATAAACTTAATTTATTAATTTATTTAGCTTATCGTTTATCTTTAGAGGGTATACAATGATAAAGTATGACATAACAGAGCAAAAAATATAATATATGGTCAATGTGATACAATAGTATACAATCAGTACAAAAAAATACAATATATTTGCACTAATATTACACCAAAAGGTCTAGAAATATTATCATAGATCAATGTACCATGAGAGTAACGGGCGAACTGCTTCTGGTGTGGCTGTAGTGAGATGATTCCAATGCCCTTGAGGGATCATTCACAAGTTAAATGTGTTATTGTTTGTTCCTATGCTCCGCAATAACATGTGGGCTTTTGGCCATTTACGACGTGTAAAGCGTTGCTTTAGTTCTTGCATGACCAGTTTAGTGAAATGGATTTAATGATACTGGTGAGAAAGGATTTAACTATCCAAATAAATTATATAGTTGAAAATATACGTAGGTACTCGTCAAATGTATGAATCGCTACTATACTAATGAGGCTTGTTGCCTTATGATCCCTAATATGTTAAAAATATATAAAGATATGGTGACAACTTAACTACATCGGGAATGGTTTTGGAATGGGAAATATTGAGCTGCCACTCAATACAAAGAGTAGATATTTTAAAAACCAAAGTTTTCCCTGAACAAACCAGTAAATATAATCCCTTTTCTTGTTCCTACTTTGGTAGTGAGGACTGATCTCAACCAATTCTCAACTCCTTTGCCATGAAAATATTAATATTTAAAAAATGGTATTTTACACTTTCCTTTATTATTCTCTGCTTAGCAAAATATTTGTCACATCACAAACAATTTGGTAAAACTAAAACACCAAAACACTTTAATAATATATATATATATATTTGGAATAGATTTTATTTTAAAAAACTGGCCAATTTTGGACGTCATTTAAATACTTACTTTTGAATTTAAAATTGCATATATATTTCCACCTAAAATACCAGCAATGTATTCAAATAACTTGGATGTATGTATTATACATTAGATAAAGAACATGTAAACTATTTGACTTTGATTTAAATATTCATATTAAATCTACCAAACCAAAGGCTAGAAACCTTTGAAAACATAGTTTTATTTAAGCTGTACCTTGAAGCTTTTATTTCAAGCAAACAATTCTAGGACTGTTCCACTATCCCAACAAGTTTGTAACGCTTGGTAAGTACTCACAGGAAACGCTTTTCAAAGACTGAATTAGTGAGCGCTGCAAAGCAAGCAGTTAGACAGATGGACAGAGCTGTCATGTGAAACAGACCAAATGGAACCTAGCTTGGTTTCTGAAAATAGCCATATCAGATGCTCAGTGAGGTGTTACAGAGACAAAAGCGGCATTGACTATGGTTCCACCTAATTGAGATTAAACCTCCTGGCCAGTCTAGTTGCTGCTTTCTGCAATCACGTTGCCACAAATCGACAATCATTTTGATATATGAAAAGATCACGATCAGGCAAGTTCCACGAGCCCCTCCCATCCCTCCATATTTTCTGTTACTTTATTTTAATAACTGTGAATAAAATATGTTATTAAATGCACATGAAGTCATTAAATCTCACATATCAAAGGATTGTTTAGGCCATTTCTATATGATAGTAACAGTATTAGCGTAAGATAAACGTTAATGCCCTTAATTCTGATCCAAGATGTTGTGGCTAAGAACCTTATTTGCCCACTAGAATACAAATTTTACATTAATGTGTTAATATCAACTCTCCTGACAAATTTAATTTGATTTCCTTAAAATAATTTGTCATATTATGTGCTGGGATTAGCTTTTTTTAAATTTTTGCTAGTCCAAACAAGCATTAAGGACAGAATCCAAAATCAAGAATAAGTGTTGTTTTAGTGCTAATGAATGTCTTGTTAGTGTGGCTCCCCCTCCAAGTCTGGCTCGCCTATACAGCTCCATTAACACTTTGGCCATTTGAGCAAGAAATTACACCAATCATATCTCTTAAGCAAATCTTGCATCTACACTATCTACACTACCTACACTAACATTACACTAACACTCAAACAAAACTTAAACTCGCTTTCGTATACCCCCCTTAAACACGTAGAAAATTATACAAAAAGTGTTACCAGTTCTCAATTTGGAAATGAACAAAATTTGATTCCCTATCAATTTTAAAAATAATTTATTTCTACTCAGTGTAATTTTACATATCGACTCCAACCAAATACTGCTATACTTCTTTAAAATTCGATTAGTTTAGTATGAAAAATTTATTCCATTCGTAATCACCTTAAGAGCGCCAAACCTTGATACAACATTTGATCCGCCAAGCAAATAATAATGATTTTATTAGGCTATTAAAGTGGGGATGTAGAGGACGCTAAAAATATCGTTTTTTTCCTACTTTTTATATAAAAACATGTATTTTGTTCAAAAGACATATATATATATATATATATATATATATATATATATCTCTTTTGTCCTATAAATATATATATCTTTTGACCTATATATAATATATATATATTTTGACCTATATACAATATATAAAATATATAAATATCATATATATAATATATACATATATATTATATACAATATATATATATATATATATATATATATTAACTCTCCAGTAGAAGCATAGCGTTTAATTTTTTTCACATGGTGACCTCAATAGTTGCTGTATATCTTTAAAGAGTGCCCTGGAATATAACACTTTTCTTCATTTTAAAAGTTTAAAATTCAATTCCACCGTGCTTATAAAGAAATTAATAATCAAAAAGTGCCGATATCACTATGTGTAGAAAATAAACGTTATTTCGATGCTGCACATGCACACGCGCGCACGCGCGTGCACACATACACACACACACACAGCACCTAGTCTGGAGTATCTTCACAAAAAGGTTTCACTCTGGGCCGCAAACCCAAAAATTCCCTTTAACACTGAAATATTAAATTAAAATGACTAAATGAACATTACCCTAAATAAATGCTTTAAAATATATATTAAAAAATCTTCATCGCTAATTTACCGAAATTTAGGTTTTTAAATAAATTAAAATTTGTCTCATATTAATAAAGAAATAATAATGAAATTTGTACCATATATTAATTAGATAACTAGAGGATTAGGTGTTAAACCAACCGGTTTGTAAAGACTAAAATGTTTTATCTAAAATTAATGTAAAATGTTAGTAATAGTAGGCCTATTAGAGAATATAATTTATACAGAAATAAATGTACATAAACCCCACTATCTCTTTGAAACCTTTGATAACCCCATGGTGAAACATTAATTTTAGGTAATGAAATAGTCACGTCCACGTGCTCAAGATCTAATAAAATAAAACTGTAATTACAGGTATATTTAGTTTGTCCAAGTGAACTACTTATATTTTTGTTTAATATAATCATCTAGATATTTTGAAAACCTAATCCGACACCTTGGCTCTGTCGGTAGCGTGTCTGTCTACTGAGCTAGGGTCCCTGGTTTGATTCCCGACATGGTCGAAAAATGTATCATTGATGAAATGTATTTTTACTCTTTCACAGTAATGAATTAATGGTCGGAGACTGGATGTTGTGCCTGTCCTAATCTTAAGTTAAATTGCAAGACATATGAAGCTACGACAGGCTTAGCAATCCGGTAGTGGAAAATATATGGCTTGAATAAAAAGCTGAACCAGGCCACAGTAATGGGTTTAAAAATTTGAAAACTAGATTTTCAAATAGTTTATGGGCGAGTATTCTTATAATTCAAATCACATCTGGCATCACTCGCAAATATATATAATGATCTTAGTGCAGTGTGAATGGTTCCTAGCACCTATGACCTTCCTTTAAATTGCTTCTCGCTGTTAAAACAATGAACAGAGTTACTAAAAAGATCAAATTTATCACGGAACGACAGCAGTATAAATATAGAGCACTCGTTTGAACATATCCACAAAGGGTTTTACAAATTTACATATGCAATGCATACCCAAAATTGTTTTTACTCGGGAATATTCTCGTCAAACTCAGATTTATCATACAGCCCGGTCTGTTATGAGGAGTGTTTCCTTACGTTATTTGTATTGAGAGACAGTTTACGTCAGCGTCATATGAACCTAAACCTAATTTTATCCTTGAGCCTAAACCCTTTTAAAGATGGTTACATTTCCTCTCCTGTAGGCAAACTAACTTATACTAAACAAAAATTAGCATAATATATAAGAATGAGCCTTAGCACTTGCAACAAGTTCAATTACTCATCTGAGCTGATGTTTCTATGTCAATCAAAATTAGCGCAATTGCTTTTCTTATTATTATCTGACCTTTATCCCTCTTTTAATTATGCTCTTCACGGTTGCTGTTATCATTATTCTGCTCTAGTGTTTCCAATCTATCATCTCGCCGCGGACGCTGGTCTTCGGAGGAGATACTCACGTCCGTTTCACCGGCTGTAGCTACAAAGGTTGTTACTATAGTTACGTGGGTTGCTAACTAGCTGGACTGTATTACTATGGCCGTGATATAACACAGTCAAAGAGATAACTGCATGATGTACCTATTGTTATTTAATATTTAATTAGTTGCGCCATATTTGTCACCTCACTAAAAAAATATTCTCGATTTTATGGAAACGTATGATAAAAATATACATTCACAAATTTGGTCCTGTCAGACCATAGCTAACGAAACTGATCGATATTTATCTTCCTGAAGGAGCTTATACGATATAGTTGTAGTTCTCTTCTACTTTATATTTTCCATTTGCATGAGAAGGGGAAACAGTGGATTTGATGACACCCATTGATACCATGTTAAATAACAAAAGAAGAGTGACAGAGAGCATCTCCTCCTTATGGAGGCTTACAGTTATGGAGATATAGGTAAAAAAGCAGCTTTTCCACCGAGGTGAAGGCTGACATTGCTCCCTAGAGAGGAGGTCCCACCCACCCTCTGAGCCCCTCCTTCCCTTTGTAATCCCCAAAATCCGTGTGGCAGGCGACCCCCTGTAGAGTAGACTTCGATCGGACCTGTGTTGGGACCACCTAACCCCCCCCTACCACCCCTTCCCAACTCACCTTCTTCCATAGTTGAAGACTTATCATCAACTGTCAAGACCCATATTCTCTCATCTTCACATTTTAAAAGATATATTTATATTTTTAACAATATGATCATGCTCACTTCGGAAATTATTTATTCATAACGGTATTACGATGTATATTTTAAATATATCCAAGCAATTATCGCTTGAGGACAACCAGCTCCATTACTCATTATGTATATACTATAAACACTAATTACTTTTATTCATCATCTTAGAGGAATAATGGACTAAGACAAATAAAATAATACATATTTAATCAATATTTACGCAAATTCAAAAACTTTGTTTATGACCAGTGCTATCGACCCTGATGCATAAATTACTAGCGCTAATGACTTTAATCATCATATTAGAGGAAAAATTACTTATATACGAATGGAATAACTGAAGGGGTGGGGGGTAGAGTTTTAATGTAGGTAAGAGAACTATATTGACCATATAGATGTTTAACAGGATGGCTTTTGGATGGATGCCATAGCGTGCAAAGATAGAAAACAATTTTTTATGTTTAATTTATGACATGTCATAAACTAGGGTACTCTTTTATTATTTGACATGAGAACAATAGGTATTATTGAAGCCAATCATCTCCCTACTTACATGTTCTTAGATATATTATGTTGACTCTTGAAACGCTACATGTATATCACTTCAAAAGGAAAGGGAAAACCCTATTATTCATTTATGCATAATATTATGGGGCTAAGGATGCTTTTTATGAATGTATTGCATCACTCGGATCAAACAAAAATGACTTAATAGAGATGATCTAAAATAAATAATGTTCATCAGACTATACATTAGCCAGAAAAATTAGTTTGGTGATGGCGTTTGGTAACTGAACTTGACCTCCTGCAATGACAAAAAAAAAAAAAAA